>JAOYSI010025324.1:18652-45604 GCA_025775065.1 Hiodon alosoides | reverse complement strand
GAGAACGCGCTCATTCCGAACTGCATCATCTGCCCATGTGTCGTGATTTACTGAACGCAGCGCTAACACCGAGCGTGGTTATGTGCCAGAGAGAACGCGCTCATTCCAAACTGCATCATCTGCCCATGTGCCGTGATTTACTGAACGCAACGCTAACACCGAGCGTGGTTATGTGCCAGAGAGAACGCGCTCATTCCGAACTGCATCATCTGCCCATGTGTCGTGATTTACTGAACGCAGCGCTAACACCGAGCGTGATTATGCACCGCAGGCAGCATGCCGGTCTTGTTGGTCCTTGTTGGCGACCTGTAAGTTTCTTGTCTAAGCCTAAGCCTGCTGAACAAAGTCATTTCTAGGTAATTAGGTTTTCTTCCAGCGACGACCTCTATAATTGGTCATAACAGATGATGCAAAGCCAGCAATCACGGGGTAACGTACGGCGCCTCGCCCAGGTTTCCGTACCCAAGACGTTCCAAACGTGCGGCTATCGAGAGACCGGGACGCGGGAGAATACCCATTTGTGTTTATGAAAAGGAATTAATGAGAAGTAAATGTCAGGCTTTTTCATCGGGGGCTTTAAGCTCCGTCGATACGATCGCAGAGCGCGGTTTTTCCCGTCCGCCGCGGGGATTCGCATTTCCTCGCCTCCCCATATATTTGCCCTCCGTTTCAGACTAAGTAGGGATTTCGAGTGGCAGCGACGGCAGAGACCATTGACCTTGTTGATGAAGGGCTTGTTACAGCAGGATCCAGCCCCCTCAGCAGCTCAGGGGACAAAAGCCATAAACTCTTTGTTAACGAAAGACAGAGACCTGGGGTATTATCTGAACCTCTAATCTGGTTGTTGTGTTGTGTCTCAAAGCCAGTCACTCCAAATGTATTCCATCCCCCCCCCCTTTCTAAAAGAGATTGGTTTTTAGATGACATACATATACCCCCACCCCCCCCACCCCTTCCTGCACTGGAAACAAGGTGTTTGCAGCGATCAAGAGATCTCCACTTAATGTTTAGGAACACTGTGAGATTCTGTGAGACGGGTTTAACAAGGATGGGGCCCGGCAGGGGCAGCTGATGAGGAGCCAATAAACACACAAGTAGCGTCTCTGGGGTCAGCAAGCAGACTGCGGCAAACCTCGGGGTTCCCCAAACCCTGTGCGTGGGGATTAAATCCAAACCTTGCCCTTTCCGTTTAGCCCCGTGCCGATTGCAAGCTGTGAGCAGGCAAGGCAAAGCGCTGTTTTAACTCAGTGATTGGGCATTTAGTTGTTGGAAAAAGGAGCGCTGCTGTATGCCTGGTAGGGGAAATGAGTCCTGGCTAGCAGGCTTGATTGGGGAAAGTGGGGCTTAGAGCTAAATCTTCAATTATCAAGAAGTCAAACTTCCCTCGACCAGGCGGTACACAACAGCAGTGCTGAGAAAGAAGTTAACCAATGAAGGCCTATATATGTATATATGTATTTTATATATATTTATATATGTATTCTTGGCTCAATATGCCTTGAAGCTGGGTTACTGGACTTCTAGTATAGGAACATCTCCTCGTGAAGCTATATGTTGTTTTCACATGAACAACTCCCAATGTTGGATAATTCAATTTAGTGTAGGGTTAGGGTAGCCGTTCTGCAGCTATCATCCAGATATCCGCCTCCGACTTTCCCTGTTACTGGACAACAGATCAGCCGCGGAGGTAGCTTCACGGTGCTCGGTCATGTGATGCCACTTTCTAGCAGTGAGGAACAAAGTTCAGCAGTGCTCAGCATTAAAGAGTTACTGCGGTAAATGTAACCCTTGAGATTACGGAAACATTGCTTTCTGCTGCTTCAGATTAGTCCTTAAATACAAAATCGATTGCGATGTCATTCTCCCATCCTACAGTCATTTCTGTGACACCTGAACTCCAAGAAAACCTTGCTATTGTGTTGTTTCGATATAGCTAAAAATCAAATAGCACTTCTAATGCAAAATGCATAAATTTCCACACTGCCTGTCGAAAAATGAATCCTTGCACTCTCTTCTGTCTATCAATTCTTACTGTCCACTCTAAATAAATCTTTACTCCGGCATAATTGTTATTTTTGTAGAATTTTCAGTATAATGTTTATCTCGGCTTGACAAAATAGTCTTTTGCTGTCAGGCAGCATTTGCCAGTGAAAGGAAACTGTTCCATGCAGGTCTGAAGGTAAGTGGCTGAGAGACCTCCACTTGCTCCTCCTGTGCAGCGCTGATAAGTTTTAAATTGGACTGCACATTGTTTTGTCACGGACGGTTCCTGAACGAGAAGGCAGGCGTCCTCTGGCCGGATCCGACTCCGCCGGCTTTGTGGCACGTTGTTCGTCCAGTTTAGCAAACGCGGGCCTCGGTTTGAGAATCTTCGCCCTTTTTGAATATTTCATTTCCATTCGGTTATATGCATCATGACAAAATGTGAAACTCTCCTGAAAAAAAAGTTATGAAGTGCTATTTCTGAAAGTCAGCAAAAGGCTTTCCCGCTCGGAAATGTGTCTCCAGGAGAAGAGAATGATGGTACATACAAATGGCGTAATCCCATTTCGGAAACATGCATGGCATAGTAATGAATTACCTGGGTTACCACTGAGGGGAGAGGGGGGAACTCTTTGAATGACACTAATGAATGAAATGAGAGCCTTTTCTTCCGTTTAATCATCCAGGCCATTCAAACCTCAGGGTACTGGACAAAAAGGGAACTTATTCGTTATGTATGTCAAATCTTCTTATTTAAAAAGAAACAAGCAATGCTCTCTTTCGTTTTCTTGTGTAACCATCAGAGATGTGAGCCCAGCTGGTGGAAAGATGAAAATAAACCTGTTGTTGAAATAACGGAATATTTACAGAAGTCCAATGTCCTCACTGGTCTGCTCCCACCTTTGTTCAGTAGCGATTTCTGTAGATAACGGCGCATGCTAGCTGACAGCACCCGTGAAACTGATGTCCCTTCATTTAAAAACGACAGAGACGTGTTACGAGGGCCGGGGCCAACTCACAAACTCTGCTGACTGACGGGTGGGGGTGGAGGCTCGGCTGGCTGGCGGCTCGGTGCCTCTGGTGAGGACAGCTCAATCAATTCCCGGGCGGGGGAAGGCGGGGGCCGCGGTGAGAACCGGCGCTCGATCATACTGCTGACACTGGCCAATCCGACAGCTCGTATCTGTACAATCAGTGTCCCGATGTGGCTTCATGGGCCGCAACACCTCTCTCTCTCTCTCTCTCTCTCTCTCTCTCTCTCTCTCTCTCTCTCTCTCTCTCTCTCTCTCTCTCTCTCCCGGATTCTGACTAGGTCACACTAGGCACTGATATTCCATGGCAAAAGGCTTGGACTTGGTTATTGCAACAGTTGACTTCTATATTTCCATATAGGAGAAGAACGGGCAGGCTGAATTAATACTGGATTTGAGCTGTTGTGATAGGCGAAGGAGAGGTGGAGTGATGAATAATTCATATACATTTCTGAGCCCCCCCAGCGGGAGCCCTTTTGGATTTCTTGGGGGGCTCGGGTGCCACTGTAATCGGACCACTCCAAACACCTCACATTTGTGTCGAGCTGTGAGAACAAATGGAAGAAAAAACAGAAACCCCAGAGCCAATTTGGGGAAACTGGAAAAGTATTCCTTGACTCCCTGTCTGTTGAGACATAAAGAACGGGACATATTTTAAATTAAGTCTGCAGGGTTCAATTAGTAGATGGCTACCTGCCTGTTCATCTCCAACTTCGTCTGGTTACCAAATCTACAACAAAAAATCCTGAAAAAAGTGATCCCAGAATAAGGATTATTGATAAAAATGACCACATGACTATGTTTCTCATTTTGGAAATTACAATGTTTTGTAGCTATTTCAAAGTGGGCCTGACGACTCTGAGCTAGTGTGACGTTCTGTGGAAATTGCCGAGATGGATTGGTGTGTCTGGACCAAATCTAAGTCATCACTTCAAAGTGACTGGGTGAGGATGATCTTTGCATGGTGGATGGACTGTTCCTGTCTGTCAGCTTGGAGGATAAGGGGGGAAAAAATGGTCAGCTATGTAAAATGGAGTGCCAAGTCACAGTGGAGTCTTCCCTCTGAACATTGTGTGTGTCTGTGTGTGTTTGTGTGTGTGTGACTGTGAGATGAGTCCTATCTACCTGTAACACTGTACTGATATAGGGAGAAGGAAGTGCTGGGTAAAAGAACGTCAGGGACGTCTGGTGTTCTCAGAGATGTTCAATCTTTTAAAGGCCTCGGCAGGGGCCTGTGGTAGATAAGGGAAACCTGGTCTGCCATTGAGACCCACTGCTCTGGTCTAAGTTTTGCATGAAGTCTGCAGAAAAAGCCCAAATGCACATGTCTCTTACTCCTTAAGGACGGAGACTTCTTCACTTTGTCAGGCTGGGCCAGAGCACCGGGTCGGGGGGGCGGGGGGGCGCAAGCGAGGGAGCGAACTGCTTGTCAGCGTGTCTGCCAAAGAGATGGACGGCCAATCCTCGAGAGAGAGAGCGAGAGAGAGAGCGAGAGACAGAGAGGATTGTTTAATAAAAGACTCTCCTTTCAGGGCTGGGGGTGTCCCCGAGAGCAGGCCTCCCGCCTCCCGCTGACAGTTGCGCCATTTGACGTCACCCGGTTTCCACGTCATCTTATTTCCTTTATATTTGACCGCCCGTCTGTGCCCGCCACCTCCCTGCGCCTGTCCCACGGACCCTCGCAACATTTTCGCCCACGTACTCCAGGCAGCCGATTAATTTGTCTTCGGACTGTGGGTGCCCGGAGGGAGACGAGCGATCCCCGAGACGAATTTAGTGATGGGGTTTCAAGGGGCCAGGTGGCAATTAGCGTCAGCCAGTGTGGGGGCAGCTCATTTACTGCCTTTGCAGGGAGGTGCGGAGAGGAAGCGAGAGGCTGAATGAAAAGAATGAGGGGAGAAGGGGAAAAAGGACTGAGTATGAGAGGAAAGGGCAGGTTGTGGTTGAAAATGAAAAAAAAAACAAAAAACTGAACCCTATCAACAAATGAATCAAGTACAAATAGATAATTGGATGTGTGTGTTCCCTGGGGATTCTTTGGGAAATAAAAAAAAAAAAATCAGCAGGGTAATTTAGTACAGTTATTTCCAGGGTGTGGAGATGAATCCCAGCCCTTCTGGATTAAGCTTAGAAATATGTCACCTCCTGAAAGGAAATGGGATCTAATGGTCCTAATATGCTCCTGAGAACATAGAAGGAATTTTAATGATTTCCTTTCTTGGTGGTGTTGTTTGGTAGGGGGGCGGGGGGATGATAAGGATATGGCTAACAGTGACCGTGTCATTGGTGCCCTTACAGGGAGACGCTAAAGGCATGCACGAGGAGAAGAGAAAAGTCATAATAATAATTGTCTTAATAAAAAATAATGGCCATCATAGCAGCGCTCTCTGCGGCCGGCGGGCGCACATTGATGAGCAGACGCCGCGGAGCTGCTTGGGTGCCGAGGGAAATGGTCATCATTGAGCCTTAATGGATTCCTCTATGGATGCAGGATGCATGTCCCTGTGTTAAGCCAAGTAGGGTTTGTGACCTCCTTTGTAAATGATGCCTTTTTCTCATCTGCAATTTTAAATAGCAATTTGTGTCGGTAAGAATGTATATTTTATGGAATATGCTATGAAACGGCATTACAGGCTGAGTGCTCCATAATTTACATCCATAAAAATTGGGCGGTGTGAGGGGGTTTCTTTTACAACTTCCCAACTCTGGTCCTCTGGACATTTTTCTCAGCATATTCTTTTCATACTGCTAGCCAAATGTGCAAAAATGATGTCAGGACTTCCATAGCTACTGTCAACATGTCAGACTTATGTGAGTCAATGACTAGGCCTTCTTACCATAGGAAACAATAGTACTGAGAGAGCTCTCAAGGAGCTCGGAGGCGAAGTGAGTCAGTGAGCTTAGGGTCGATGGAGCCACCCAACAAAAGCAGAAAACGAAGCTAATCGTGATAAACAGTTTATATTTATATGCATATAAATGTGCACATTAGCAGTGCAGGCCGTTAAATGACAGTGATAGGGTATTATAGAAAGATATGCAAAAATATGCATTTTGCTCGATTTTAATTATATTTCTGTTGGTTTTAGTTGAAACATTGGTATTTGAAGTGGGTACAAAAAAATTTGAGTAAATGTCTTGGAGAGCTGGCAATAACTACTGTCCACATCTAAAGAAATCCGTTTCTCTTGCTCGAGTTTTCTGACACCTGGGCATTGCCGTGAATATGGAACATGGACAGAACATTTTGTTGAGGTTGGGAACAGCGCGAGTTGTCTTTGAGGGTGCCCAGGAACGTCTGACACACCCGCATTATTTCTGACAGGTCTCAGCGAGGACAGACCAGCCGCAGGCTTTTGACAGAGATCCCCCTGTTAGTCGGTCAGCGCAGCTGCGATGGCTGCTGGACGTGCCCAGAGAGACCAGGGAGCAGATCGGGGAGAGGGAGAAAGGGAATTAAAGCGAGGGGGGTGAAGAGAAGGATAAGCAGTGAGAAGAAGTGGGAGACCTCTCACCTGCATTCTAACAGCCTGGGTTATTACCTGTCCTGCAGCAGCTGTGCCTGATTATAAATTGATTGCTTTATATCTCACCTCTCGGAGAAGAAGTTAAGGAGGTGACCTTGCATTACGTCGAGGCCTATTCTTTTTGCACTTGCTGTGGTTCTCTTCTACATACTAATGTTCTGCCTCTTATCTAAATAAAAAATAAACCCTTAAATTACATACCGCGATGCTAGTGTTAGCCCTCAGTTAGTCATTAGCAGGTAGGGCAATGTGTTCTACTAACTCCAAACCTTTATATTAAAAGTTTGTTTTGCAATAGGCTCGGCGAAGCCAATTAGCCGTTTTAGCATAGTAAACATGGTTTAATCATTGCCATGCAACCTGCTTTTTTTTTCCTCTGGTAAATGGCTTGTTTAGTGTTTGATTAATGTGAAGAGGACATTCTGAGATTTCTTTATCGGTGCAGCTGTACAACTTTAAATAACCTTGAGTTGGACACGCCTTTTTCTCTACTACTTCCGAGTGATTTGTTGAGTTTTCTGAAACACACACACACACACAGGGAGCCCTGTGGTCTCATTTTAGCACAGGTGTTAGAGTACATTGTGTACAGACTCAGTTGTGTGTAACAGACTTTCAGACTGAGTGTGGGTTGGGGATCGGGGGTGATTACTGAATACTTTATTTCTCCCTCTTCGGGCCTCTCTGAACCACCAAACAGACATAACTGGCAAACACAAACTGCAGTATAGAACGTAAAGAATATCATTTAAAATCATTTAAAAGATGAGACTCACAAGATATCCCCTCCAGACTACAGATATAGTGAGTAAAATCCCATGCAGTCCATACATGCACACAAACAGCAAAATAAATAGACTTTCAGCGTGGCATTTGTGGTAAATGTCAAGTCATTTACCATGGATAGACTGTGTAGTCAGCTGAGTACTCAACAAAACTGTCACCGTATGTTAAGAATTGCCACTGCCCAGTGCTGGCGCCGCCGCCCTCTCTGAATTTGTTCTCCACTAGCCCAGGAACACTAGTCACCTATTCCTCGGTCTCAAATTCACCCTTACGTCGGGAAGGGAACCGTGACGGAGTGACGAAAATACCATCTAACAAATCGAGGGCCGTTCTTTTTTAAATTAGATTTTTATTATTATTATTATCATTGCCAACTCTCCCATTTATTTCTTCTCTGTAAATATCAATTCAGAAGTGACTGTTAAAAAAATGCCTTAATACATTAAAAGCTCCATGGTCTTAAAGTGGAGATGCAGAAAGGGCTGCCATGAAAGGAAAACGGAGTCTGAGCCTTCAGCCACCATTACTCACATGTCTAATGACACATGGCTACATAGCTGATCCAAACCGCAGATGGCATATTAGCGCCATCGCGTTCCTATCCGGAAGACGGAACGCATTTTTCACGGTTCTCGAGCACACCTTCGCATCCAGCGCATTTCACTGTCTCGGCGCCGGATTCATCCCACAGTCAAGAATGGCCTTCCCCCTCCCCCTCCACCCTCCCTCTCCGTCCCAGCCAAAAAAATGCTATTCTAGTGCTCTCCTCTTGACTTCATCGGGTCATGTTTAGCGGTAGAAAATGTGGTCTCCATCAGAATGCTCGTCTCTGCTGTAATTAACATCTGATTCTCTTCAGAAATGGGTTCTCATGTCGCTAGCAATTTGATCAGGACAATTGACTTTCAAACCCTCAGCCGAAAAGCGCACGTATGCTGTGTTTATTTTGCAGTGATTTCAACGCTGTTTTGACATGTCAAACATATTTTCTGCACAGGTAGCTTGTCTGCATGAAAGAAATAGCCCTTTCTGCTTGAAGAAGGTGGATCTTGAGAGCAGATGCCTTACAGATTGCTGTCTCTCCCTGAGAATGAATGAAATTGGGTCTGATTCCAGAGTAACTGATGCCAATATATTTAACTTATATTAACCTACCCACTTGGTCCTGGTTGTTGTTAGGGTGACTGAAGGACTCAAGTTGTGACCTTGAGGGGTAGGGGTTTACAGGTACGGAGAACGGAAAAAAGTTAATTAGCAATTAAGCGGATTCATCGGGCTACCAAGATGGATCTCTCCTAGACGGAAGTATTTCCTTTAGTTGCTCATAATATGCATTACCAGAGAATGAATACAAACCCCATATTTACAAGCAGCTCGATGCACAAACTTAATGCCCTTTTTTGCCGGAGCCGTGTGTCTTCACATTTCCACACACGCACACAATCACACACCCTGTATTCTTCATGCTGACTGCCAAAATGAACAAGAATAAAGAAGTTACTGGATGCTCATTTTCCACCCGGGAACCAGAATAGAGTCGCTGCAGTGGCTGAGATGAGTGGAGAGAGGCTGATTGAGGGAAGATGGAGCTGAAGCACAAAGGATGAAAGGGTGAATAACTGGGCAGAGGAGAGAAGGTAATGGAGATAAAAAGCAATAGATGGAAGGAGGGAAGTAGGTATATTTGTGACATCCATTTCAATGCCACGTTGGATTTGCGGTCGATCTGATTTCACTAAAGCTCTCTCTGAGAGTCCACGTGCTCCCCTTACGATTTTTCAATAAGGCCCTGGGAGGGTTAATCAGAAAAAGACGACAAAAAATACGTCAGGCCCACGGCAGATCTTCTAAAAAATGTTTTATTTATCTAATGATTGCGTTATCTCTTCCAATGTGTTCATCGCTAGTTATTTTTATGTTCTGGAAAAGAGACGATCTGACACACAACGCCCACACATATACACGGACAGCACGAGTAGCACCGGAGCAATAACAGAGTCTGAGATGGGACGGAATTGGCAGCAACAGGGGCCGCCCTGAGTGTGGACTTAAGCTCTGCGATTGCGGCTAATTGCTATCGATGCAGTGGTTCTCCTCTCTCAACGACTTCGCTCCCAGTGAAACATCTCTATGTGTGGATTCAGGGTGCAGTCATGTGTGCGTGCCTCACGTTGCAGGGAGATTCGGCAGCTCCTACGGTTAATCGTCCAGGTTTAAAGGCACAGGACGCCGTAGCACGAGACAGTGAAAATACTGGGAGCCGAGGATGCTCGGAGCAATTAAGGGCTGGAAATTGCAGCCCCCCCCCCCCATTACTACATAATGAACGCGTGTTAGACCTAAGATGCACCACCTGGTGCCCCTACAGGTCTCCGAAGGATGATGCCCGGAACAGTTTACACAAACAGCTTTTGGTAGAGTCAAGCTCGTCTGGAGGGCCGCTTCAACCAAACCTCGAAAGAAGATTCTGCGAGGGGTGTTGGACCAGGCGACGCACCAGTGGTTGATTTGATTGGTGCTTGTTGCTAGCGAGCATTTTAAAGTTATTTTAAAATATTTTAAATCATAATATTTGTTTTATATTCATATTATTTAGTGTCTGCTTTTGTTTTCAATACCTTTATGGTAGAAGCTTGTAGCTTAAGCAGCCATAAAACGATAATATACTGGCTATAGTGTATACACTGAGCTCCCACAAGCATCTACAGGTTCCTTCACTAAGTGCTTCACTATGCCTAGACAGGGACAGAAGGGTTCCTTGGGAGCTCCTGGGCAAGCAAGCACAAAGGATAGCCAAAGTCGTGAACATTGTTCTTACCTTGAGTAAGCACAGCGCACTGATAAACTTACCTACAGCAGCTCAACAGTTGATGGAATCCAAGGCTTGCTACTGTATCCAGATGTTTCTCCCCACTACGAACAGCACGTTCCTTTCAACATGGTAGGGGTTGTACAAGGTGTCGGAGAAGCTGTGCCCGGTCATGTGTCAAATAAGCACAACCTGGAATAAACGGGGCAGATTTACCATGTGAACCCTCTGAGGGCGGTCAACTTTGCCCTTCAACCTGCAGGTCTACCATGGGTGTCGGCAAGAGGCAAAGTGAGGTCAGGGATGGACTTTATCTAGTAACAGTAACATCAGCTCCTGGAGGCTGTAAAATGTAAGCCACGACTTCTTCCAGCAAGAGGACTGAGCCTGCAAGAGGATTTGGCGTTGTTACTGGAATCCCAATTTAAGAGACAAGCAATTTCATCCTAAGGTACGCTTAATGCTTGATCTACGCCCCCCTGTGCTGATATGACACTGGATGGATCCATATGCTTCACATGAATTCAATGGGAAAATAAAAACACCTATGAATATATAACTATAATGAAAGTATCTGCTCTGCAATGCTGTTCAGCTAAGTCTTTTCCCTGCCGTTGTCTAAACCAACATGTCTGGTCATAAAAATGTTGTTACATGCTTTGGTTTGGAGCCATACGAACAGACATGTTAGATTTTCTATGCAAGATATGCAGAAGACAATCCTTTAAAATTTACGTAAGAGTACAAATTAAAAATATAAGAGGAGCTCCTCAGTGTAGATGAAGAAACCCGCTATGGTTGAAAGCCAGCTAATTAAGCTTTCTTTTTAACTAGCGCCAGCTCAGAACTCCGGTAACATGCGGAAACAAGCAGCATGCCCACTGAGTGGCTTACGGCTGCAAATTTAAATACCTAACCTGCTAAATTTAACTTAGAGTAAACACTAGCTTTCAGCCGCTTCCGATGTTTCTCACAAGACCATGCAGTAACAAAAATAAACAATAACAGCAAACATGAAAAGTCAAGTCAATTGCCTGTTCTCTGGGTTCTATCACTGTATGTTTATCTCTGTCCATGGGGGACCACAGGGTGGGACTAACACTCCAGTATTCTTTGTGAGAGAAGTTTCACTTGCCTGAGACAAGGTGACTGGGCAACATAAACTCTTAATTGGCATCCAACTCACCCCTTTTAGATACAACAGTTATCTCTCGAAGTCCACCAGAACAAGCACTGATCCAACACAGGGACACAGAAGTGCTTTAGAACGGTCACGTGCCTGCACCGGCATCCAAGCACAGTGTCAACTCTGTCAGCCCAATGTAGAGGTTGAGCCTCAACTCTTATCACTAGCAGGACCCTGGAGAGCAGTGGAATATAGATGGGTGTCCTTCGAGTCACAAGTGTACCATTAGACGCATTCTCCTGCAGTCCTCCTCTGGCTCAGATCACGATGGGGATATTCCACTGCGAAAGGCACATGACTTGCAGCTCAGGCTTTGATAGATGCCAGGCATGGCAGTGAACGTGACAAAGCCAAGGGGTCTTGATCAATCCAGTGCCGGAATGGGCCCCTCCACTCTTAGAATACTCCTTTGGCTGTGAGTGTCTGTTTGGCTCATGTCAAGAGATTTGAAGTCATCCTAGGCCATTTGATCAATGAAGGCTCATCGAAACTCTTAATCTGGGGATCATTTTAAACAAATACTTAAATCACGTAGGCCCGCAAATCCTGGAGATATCTGACTGGTAGAGGTAAATGGATGTATGATGGGTAGAGTCTTTCTTCTATACATTTTAAGGTTTGAGAAATCAGGTGAGCAGTAACAAACTGGAATGACTTTCAACTATTTTATAAAGAGTTCTTCCAAAAAAACACTTAATGTGTTTCGCATTAGAATTTTAACGGTTTATTGTTATTTCAGTTTCCCTCGCTCTCTTTGCAACCATAAACATAACGCTACAATTTTAATGGATAGTGGAGTTATGCAAAGCATACACGTCAAACCAAAAACCAAAAACTGCGCCCGACATCATCGCTGTATTGCTATCACCAAGTGCTTCCTATCAGCTAGTGTTCTCGTTAAATCCAGAATGATACAACATTACCAGAAACTCGTGCAACGCCCTCGCGTAGGCTCGGGTGGAGGGATAACTACAAAAACGTTTCCGGTTAAATTAAATGACCGATAAAAGTTCGGTTCGTGTGATTTATCCTTACACATAGCTTTCTATGTGCAGGGTACAAAACCCGCAACCGAGGAAAAATGACCATATTGCTCTCATTTATAATACCATTGGAATAGAAGCATACGTTGACATGGGCCCCAAAAGATCGCTTAATTTGCTTATTGCTTGAAGAGTCCCCGAATACAGATACAAATACAGACAACTACAGAAACCAGAGCATTGAAACTCACAAAAGTAAAAGCATCAGCATTTGCATTTCATATCACTCCACACCACTACCCAAATTCCTTGGAAAAAGACTACCTACCTGGAGCACGTCATGCTCTGAGAGGGCATGTGCTTTCACATAATTTCAAAAACACCGTAGACGGTTTAATTATTTCCATAATATTCGTTAATCTTGTGAAAAAACTACGTGCGCAGGGATCATTCGATATGCCAACATTTTTTTTAGGATGTTTATATAATATTTAGGGCGCTGTTTATGTTTTGCATTTAGTTTACTTACATATGTAATACGTTTAACTGAACATCTGTGGCAAATCCGTCTTGATTTGCCAAAACCCAACTGCAAGTTACTTTTTAAAATTGTATAGTATCTGCGTCAGCGAAATAAATAACGTTAAACCTTTCAGTTTGAGCTATGACTGGATAAGTAACACGTCTAATTGTGAATGTGCTAATCCTCAAAAGTGGATTGGTGAAAAGTGAAAAGACCGCGACGACTCGATTGATGTAAAATATTTCAAACCAGCACGTTAACTGCACAGTAATCTGGATGAAATATTCCAAAAGATTGTTTTACCTGGAGAAGCGTGCAGTTAGGAGGCATCCCGCCGGCATATGAAGAATGCCTTTTGAGAAGACAGCTGGGAACGGGCTAGGTGTGATATTGATCCTTTGATCCTCTCATCGACGACGCCGATTCTACACCCTGACTTAAACTCGTCCACGTTCAGGCATGAGATCTAAGATTTTGACAAAATTAAGCGCAAGGTGTCTATGCAGTTGTGCCTGCCTATGCTGTCACGTCGTCGCCGTGGACTCCGAAAGTCAATCTAACCCGCCCCTTACACCCTCCCAATTCGGATCCACACCCCTTCTCCACACCTACCGAAGAAAGCGAATCAAGCTGAAGGCGCTGCTCGAAATGTAATACATCGGTGCCAGGTAATTAAAGCCCCTCAGCTTCAGCGCCTGAAACGCGCTGTCATTGAGGATGAAAGGAGATGCGTACAATTTGTATTTTGTCTATCTATCTACAATGTAAAGAAACACTGAGGCTTTGTATCCAGGCTTATATAGATACAAATAAAATGTATCCAATGCATGCAAGTTCTAAACTATATCAAAACAATCAACGTAAGTTAGATTTGAGTGGTGAAGTTGTGCGTAACGCAACTACCTGCATTTGGTTTTACTGCCGTTTATTTGGCTCCTTCAGCAGGTGCAGGGGTAATTCCTCCAAAGGAGGCAATTTGTCTACACGCTTGTATTCTATTTGAACATACATGAGAAGAAGCTTTTCCTGGTTTGCCTCCGTAGCGAAACTAGACATCAATAGATATATATTGGCACGGAATACATCCAGTCGCGCCACCACGAACCCAAAAGTGGTATGGCAACGAGTCAAACACGCATCACACTCGTGTCGGCGCCTATGAATATGTCTATACTCCAACAGCGAGGCTGCAGCCGTCTGAAGATTAACGGGTGGGTTTGTATAAGCGAGGGGCACAGTTTGCAGAGAAAAACCCTGATTTTGCATGAACTACACAGTAGGCTTAAATCCTGACTTGTACTCAAATCATCGAGTGTGTCCTAAGCAAGCTCTGAAGTTAGTTCTGTCGCGCTAGGTGTATAGAATAAGGCTATTTCTACACCGCTGTTGATTCAGTGCGAGCTGGGTCCTTGTTATTGAAATTGTAACGTTGAAAAATCGTTTGCGAAAGAAGTAAATTACTGGATGTGTTTCTTTGAATTTATTCGTTTTTGTCGGAACCGAATCCCGGTATGACTCACTATGCCGAGACTGTTTCCCCCTTTTAGATATTTTTGCCAAATAAATTGTGCGCGGGTTGTTTTGTGCCCAGTGATTCTCTTGACAATTTGGGTGCATAACCCTTTTGGCATGCCCGAGGAAAACTAAGATAAGCAATGCATACATTTTATGAACGCTGTACGAAAGACGGTGCACGACGAGAGGGAAACACTGTCATCTGAGTTCGGAAATTTCTTTTGAATTTAGAAAATTTAGACCTGTACCAACACACGAGACCGCAGCTCGAGCTCCTTTCCAGCCCCTGACAAAGTGAATCTCAAACGACTGCAGTTGCTGCTCGTGGTGGTCAGCGCAGGGTCTTCGTTTCATTGATAGCATTCTCAACGTAACTCGGTTACATTGAATTCGACGACAGGCTGTTAAATCAGTTGATTCAAGCCAAGTAATCCGACGTCAATTTAATTTACTGATTGATAATGACCCTGTTATTCGGCACTGCACAATAACGGGGCATTTTTAAAAATGTAGACCGCGACCGATGAAGAATAATACATTACGCAATATTATAATAGAACAAAACAAGAAATGGATGTTATCAATTGGCTGGAAAACTCTACACACGAATTGATCATCGCGCCTTGCATGGGCAAGAGACGAGAATATAGAAAGAAAACCGCGTGCGTAATACTTAAAGAAATTGCTTTGTGGAGACGCTCTTTGATCGACATCGCAAGTTCCCTACAATGACAATGCAGCCACAGAGACAAAATGGTATAAAACAATAGCATACATGAATAAACAGGATTCTCAATTTCTGGTCAAAATGCAATACTTTCATGGTCGCTTTGGTGAGTTGGTTCTTAAATCGTATTTAAAGGTGGGGGGACCTCACCCAAAGTTTTTTTTTTTTTTAAATCTAGCCTAATTAAGGCTAAGTTACAGTGCTTTTTACGCTGTGCCTATAAATCAGTTGTTGTGCCGTTGCTATAAGAAACATACCTAATAAAATTTAACGGTGAAAAGAGAACCGCTTGTACTAGCTGACCAAACAATTAACAAGGGATTGTAAAAAACGGAGCTAACTTAAGTTTCTCCAGAGATGGAAACGATTTTCTTTATCAATGTACGCACAGCACCAACCATCGGAGACACTGCTAGCACACCACATTTATGAGCCAAAATACCTCCAACATTTTTACCACTGCATAATTACCCAAAAGTAACTTAAATTTTGATCTACCGTTTTAACAGATATACGTACTGTTTGTTAACGAGCAGTTTCGTATTCCATACACTTGTAGTAATCATTGTTAATAATTTCAGTTTTCTAAAAGTGAGTTGTTTGGTGCATGTCAAAATCTTAAAGGTTACTGTTCTTTCTTTGAAATATCGTTTTATAATTTTTGGCTGTATGGAATCCGACGCTGCATGACCCAGCAGGGCGACTTAAAACTCACGTAGCACAATATACTATTATGCTGTGCCTACAAACCTTTCTTAGATTTAATTTAACACTAGAAGTAAATAACTGTAAAAAAATGCAAAACACAGCTTCACAACAGAAAACCGTTTAATGAATAAAGCCTTCTGGTATGTGGGGTGCAATGAAAACATCAAGCAATGCAGCTACGAAACCTTAATAAATAATATCATGTCACGTCTGTTGTCTCTAGAGGCACTACTCAAGGTAATGTGATTTCAGAGATTTGTTTAATGGTCAGATAAAAGTAATTAAAACGGAGAGACTTCATCATTGACCCATCGTCTTTATAGAGAAATATTTTAAGTTTTCTTTTTTTGTTCTTTTTTTTCGTTTTTTTTAACTGAATGACCATTTTGTCAGGAAACTTGACAGATGATTCGTATCCAGTAAGTTTTACGGAAAGCAACATACGAGTTTCCTTACACATACCAAAATAAATAAATAAATAATTTAAAAACGCAGATATTATAATAATTCCCTGTTTTATTTACCTGCTTTCAGTATTTTGAGGTCCACCCTCTTTCACTTTCTTTCGTTCCGTGGAAGCATGCAGTTGGCTCGTACGCTTCATCATACAATTGCCCGTCTGAGGACATGTTTTTGGAGTAAAGCATAGCTGAGATGGGGACGTATCTCAGCTGCGGAGAGAGAGAGAGAGAGAGAGAGAGAGAGAGAGAGAGAGAGAGAGAGAGAGAGAGAGAGAGAGAGAGAGAGAAGTGTTGCGAAAGGGGGTGAGTTATTGAGTTATACCTACGCTGAGAGTATTATTCGATGTGTGTGTGTGTGTGTGTGTGTGTGTGTGTGTGTAAATCTAATGTGTGCAGACTTCAAATGAAACCACCTGGAAGTTGAAAGTGGTTACCTGATGACGGATTTAGCTGATTTTAAAAGTTTTCCCTTGACAAAACAGCATTTGTGGGGGGTAATTCTCTGAACAGGCTAAAAATAAGTAGTTATGGGTTGTCTTTGAAACAGTAAGGCGAACTGTAGACGATGTGTGTGTGGTTTCAGCACCACGGACAGCGCGCCGATAATTTACGCGCTTGAAGCAAGGCTTAACCCACACGATGTCTGGAGCGGTAGGCAATGTGATCATCTCTAAATATCTACATCTGAAGTACGGCGATGAAAATGTTTCAGCCTCTTGACCGCACGTGGTATGACTACACTCTCATACAAAATCAGTTTAGCCGCTGGTTACACTACTTAACCTACCCGGAGAACAATGTCTCTTCAAGTCTAATGCTTTCAGTGCTGAATTGGAGCACAGATTCAGCGCCCGGTAGGCAGCCGAGTTAATGGCCCATGAGGAGCCAACCAACCGTGTTTGTATTAATTTGACAATTGGACGAGCAGGGGCAAATGGAAACTTATAACTAATGTTAGAAAACCCCAGCACATATTTATATTTGCTCCTTGTTGCTCAAATACTAAGTTCCACTGCCTGGCTGGCATTTAATATCATGATATAACCTAATCACATTGCTTCTTGAATTAACATTTTGCACATGCGTGTTAAGTCACTGCGGCCTGCTAAGTAGACAACATTAATCTTAGTATTGTCTACAGCTTTGGTTTCACTCCTCTGTGAACTGGCCAGAATTAATTGGCCTTTGTGAGTGGTTTAGATTCATATTTAAATGTATTCATTAAGCAGATGCATCACAAAGCATCTTGCAGGGCCATAGAGGCTAGTTACATTTCCTGAAAGCAAAAAAAAAAAAAAAAAGCAAAAACGACGACTATAAGTAAGAAATAAATTCACAATGGGAGATTTATGCTGGAACAAATTTCGACTAGAAGGGCACATCTGCGCTTTAGGAGCTGAGGTCTGGAAAGGCAGGTTTTAAGTTTTACACCTGAATATGTGAGACTCAGTAGAAGACCAATCTGAGTTGGGATCCTCACCATGGCATCCAATGCCACACAACAAATCAGCTCAATTAAAGCAGACGGATAGCAAAGCCTTCTTACCTGCTGCTTCTCAACTGCATCCCTGAGAAAACACCAGTACCTTAGACTGGCAGGGATTCCTTATAGCATGGGCTTATTCTTACCATACTAAGGTCTAAAATGTATGACTTAAACTGATACCATAACTCTAACGGCTGTAATATGTTCTGATTGCCACAGATAGAAACAAAGATTCACGACCCCCAGGTCATGACTTCCTGTTAGATGGATGTTCCATCAATGAGCCCATTAAGCAATGCAGAAATCTGATTATGTGGATAATATTCCACTTTTAGCGCCCTCAGGCTGGCCTTCAGGTCATCTGCCAGCAGACTTATCTGTTTTAAGAATCCCAACTGAGGTCTGTTGAGTGTTTTGCTGAATGGATGCCGTGCGAATGTTTAGGGGTGCCAGTAGCAAGGACCATACAGTGCTACGTGAGTTGTAGAAAACATTTGACTACTGATTCAAAAGCATCTACGTGTCGTTTGGCTTCTTCCTCCAACTGCTAAATAATCTGTACCTGTACCTGTAGACGGAGGAATCGCTTGAAAAAAAAATGGGTATGGAGTGTTTGCTGACACCTGCTGGGGAAGTCTTTTGGTTTCATCTTCCTGCCAAATTCCAATAACAAACTGAGGACTGTCTCCCTGTGCGGGAATCGTTTGAAAAGCCAATGTCCACGACAAGCCGCCACAACGCGACTTAAAGAAGCGGTGTCTCGAAAGCACAAAGGCCGCGTCTTGGCGACTTCTCAAACTCGAGCGGGTTTGTGACTGGGAAAGAAGGTGACCCGATTCTTCCAAGCACTTCAAGGAGGGAGGAGAGTGGTTGCGGAGGATCAAAGGGCCCCCTGTCACACGGTTGTCCTTTGTGTAAGTGTCATTGTGGCGAAGGCTGCCGTGTGCGAGCGTCCAAAAGGGGCCGCATTAGTGGAGGGCGAGGGAGGAGAAGAACGGTTAAAAAGCAGGCGTGGGCGGAGATCACAGGTGTTTTAATTACCCCCTCAGACAACATGCCTGGAGAGAAAGCGGGGGTTCGCAGCGAGCCGTAGCTTTCATACCTGCCTCAGTGTTTGTTTTCCCTCTTGTAGGGGGAGTTGCGGCGGCGGCGGCGGCGGTGTCGGCGGCCATTAAAAAACATGCAGGGATTTGAAAGATGAATTGAGCCCTTCATGTTCACACGCTCATTTGTCTTCTGAATGTGTGTATATGGCGACGAGGGCGCAACGCGATTCATCAGGGTTTTTTGTGTAAAGCATTTTAAGCACAGTACTTTGGGCAGGAGCGCAGACATATAGTGTTTGCACGTTTGATCCCAAAGCAGCGCGTTGCGAGTGAATCCTTATGCGGAACATACCATAGAAAAAAATCTGGTGGATCACTTTCTCCCATTTCCTAAAATGTCTGCTAGATGGGTGTCTAGCAATGTCTGCGACTTTCAGGCAAAAGCCATTTCTGATTCCCAAGAGTTATTGCTTGACTCTGACTGCTTTCAATTAGAAAAAAGGGGGTTGTAAACACAATATAACTAAAAGCACAAAAGCACTCTGAATGGCGCCTGTCAATTATAATGGTGGACTGGAGGACGGTAATGGTGTTTTGGTCTTCCTGAAAAATATACCCTGGTATTAAATCAGAATGCTGTCTCACCGTGCAGTCTCATAAAGGTTGGGTAATTAGCATCTACATGCAGCATGACAAAAATAAAGAAGAAAATGAAATTTTGCATTACGGTTAGATTTGTGTATATAGATTTGATGAACTTAACACAGCCTTAAAAATTGTCCCCAAATGACAGAACATGAAAGGTAGGGGGGTGTATAGAAATCAGACAGATATGGAGCAGCTGTGTACGTGCAGTAAATACGAGATATGGCAGTGTGTCCATTTACACACACGCACTCTCGCACTCACACACACATGCACGCACACACACACACGCACACACTCACACACACGCATGCACACACACACACGCACACACACGCGCACACGCACACACACACACACACACTCGCACACACACACTCTCGCACTCACACACACACACACCCACACTCACACACACACACTCTCGCACTCACACACACACACACACTCTCGCACACATACACACACACACACAATCTCGCACTCACACACACACACACACACACACACACTCTCTCTCGCACACACACACGCACGCACATACACACACATGCACACACGCACTCACACACTCACACACACGCATGCCCACACACGCACGCACACACACGCACGCATGCACACGCACGCATGCACACGCACACACACACACACCCGCACACACACGCACACACACCCACACACACACACACACACACACATACACACACATACACACACACCCACACACACACACACACACACACACATACACACACACACACACACACGCACTCACACATACACACACACCCACTGCCCTCAGTACAGTAAAGGCTGTTTCAGTGGAAAGATCTAGCATCAAATGTTAAATGTGTCTGTATGTTAAATGTGTCTGAATGTTAAATGTGTCTGTATGTTAAATGTGTCTGTATGTTAAATGTGTCTGAATGTTAAATGTGTCTGAATGTGCCTCACCTCAGGCGATGGACAGAAAGCAGTCTGCTGTCATGTCATGTACTGAAATGGTTTGAGTCCAAGGATCCATTATCAGTCAATATGGTGTTTAACTCTCTATGGTATGTGTTTACTGAAAGTGAGAGTGAAATGTGTGTGTGTTCAGTTGGAGGATACTGCGCTTTGAGTGGTACAACCCTTTTAGAACTAGTTCATGGAGAGAATGATAAACAAAGTACATGTTTTCTCAATGAGTGCGGGATAGTAAATATTCTGTGAACTGAGTTTTTAAATTTGGCACTGAGAAATTCAACTGTCTCACATAATGAAGAACGTTTAAGAACAGTGCATCACATTTGCTTATTGTTGTTGCCAAGTGAAACTAACTACACAAAAAAAAAAAAAAATCAGGATTTAAAATTAGTTTTGATCAATCAGCAAACCCGTTGAACCCCTCTTTGACCCCCTGAAGGTCTTTCTGTTTAAAAGGCAAGTAATTAGACCTTCACACTCTCTGACTCGTCCTCAGTCTCTAACATGGTGTCTGAGGCTCAGGAAATCCCTGCTGTAAGGACTCTCTGGGGCTTTCTGCTCTCTCTTTTGTTCCACACGCATTATCAGGAGCTGCTGAGAACGTACCCACGGGAAGGTGGCAGATGCGCTTCTCTGAGTTCTGAAGAGGTGCTGCGGGGATGCTTTTTACGACTGCGCCTGCATGACACATTGTTCTTACCTGCAGAGAAGACCACTGAGCATCTGGAAAGTTGATCGAACATTTAATGCAAGTTCGCCTAGTATTGTGTAGTGACTGTACATTTTACTACTATTCAATCAATTGTGCTGGGATTTAATTGCTACATAAGTTACAGTTCTCCTGAAATGAATATACGGAGTTGCTGCTTTCCATTCAGCACTGGGACAGAGTCTTGTTTTCTGACATCGAAGGCATGAGGTCCTGAGAAAAGCTGTTGAAATACACAGGCGCCTCATCCTCCCGGAACTTTCACTCGTGTTATTTGGACATTGGAAATAAAGTGAGGGATATTACGTCTCTTGTTGTCTCGTTCCACTAAGACAATAACACAGGTTTTAAATTGCAAACTACCTAAGTCTGGGCTATCCTGTCCTGAAAGAAAGCACTGTGGATATTGGCATAGCCTCTCTTTTCTTATCTTATTTTCTTATTATCTGTGCTTTTGAATGCTTCTTAGCAGAAGCTCTCTACACGAGAAAGCAAATGAGTGCGTCTACGAGCAGGCAGATATCGGCTATGAACAGGGCTTTTACCCGGTGTCGCGGGGGGGTTGGTTGTAGTAAGAACACACACATCAAGGTAAGGTAGAACGCTCGATAAGAGAAGGGCCCGTTTACCTTCAGTTCTGGGTGTTCACAGGAATAGACAATGACCATCTGGCACTTCATTGCTTTTTCCATTTTATTATTCGAAACTCTGAGCTTCTAATTTCTTTTTTTTGCAGACACTAGTAAAACGGACAAAGTTTAAAGCGATAAATAACATTAACTGATGTTAGTACAAATTTACGGGGCACGTTGTTTAGACCTTTCACAGGATGGTATACATCTACAAGTGTATTGACACTTGCTTTTTATTCAGGTGTTTTATGGACACCCAGTGAGTGGAAAGGATATAGCACACCTCAGGGAGCAAGCCTCAATTATTCAATCAATGCTATTGGCCCACCGGTAGTAGCAGGTTGGAGCACAGCCAATCCCTCCGCCTGATGAGTTGCGCTAGCCAAAAAGCAGTCCATCAGCTCTTGTGACTCGTGGCTGCCAACTACTGGCAGCAACTTGACACACTGCAAGCTTTTTGATTAAATTAACGCTACATATAATATTCATTCTTTCTTGATACAAAGACAGCGGCCATTCTAAGTAGACATGGCACCTCTGTGAAAGCTCAGATGTGTTAGAACACAGTGGGCACTGCATAGAGGATGTGCGTGGATAAAGTACTTACAAAGTATAACAAAGCTACCACAACTGACATTGTTCCAGTTTTGACAATCCATGTCAGATATCCCATTTAAGTGAAAGTAAGCTCCCTAGCAGTAGTTGTTGTGTCGTTTTGGAGACACATAATTTCCCCCATTTTTCACACATGGCTTCTCCATTTTGGCTTTATTTTTGTTAAATAAATCATGACAAAAAAGTGTAAAATGTCATGTGTTGTTGTTCAACTGAGGTTGTATTTACCTAATTTTAAGACCTGCTAAGGAACAGATGATTGTTACTATGTCCTGACACGTAAAACCATAGAATTCAAACAGGGTGTACTTTCTTTTTCACATGACTGTTTACACACGATTCGCCGGTTCCTCGCCGGTTCCTCGCCGGTTCCTCGCCGGTTCCTCGCCGGTTCCTCGCCGGTTCCTCGCCGGTTCCTCGCCATTTCCTTCCTCTAGGCTTTCCAGCCAGCACCTCAGTATGTCTGGAACCATCCAACCTGAATGTGTCCGCTGTTGTGGAACCCTTAGTGTGATGGTGCCAGCAGGCGTGGAAATACTGTAGTCGAGATCACGGGTCCCACTGCTAACTTCCACAGTTTTTACCAGGTCAGCAGTATCGCAAGCTAATGGGTGCGCTGGGGAATTCTTTTTTTAAGTCTCTCATCCATTTTGTCAGACGATTCATTATAGCCGCTGTTTCATTACAGATATTTAAAAGCCCAAGCCCAAGCCCAAGACTGGTTGAAAATCCTCTGAGACGAGATTAACTCCACATCATTATCTATTCTGTATTTACTTGTGGTCCTGGAGCTGAATATCTCAAGGAATCTTGATGCCTTAAATGAAATTTGTTGCCTTTTTGTTTCCTTAAATGTGGACATTACTGCTTCAATCCTTTGAACATTAAAAAAAAGAACCTAGAACTTTTAGGAACTCTGTAACTTACAAAATGTAATTTTATTCACCACCTGTCCCCTTTCAGCCCTAGATCATTTGTTTCTGAGTAGGCATTTAAATTTTTTAAATATATCACCAAATTGCCTTATTAGCAATTCCTTAGATTGAGTGGCAGTTTATTGCATCTTAATTGAAACAAATTAACCTAAGTGATTGCACTGGGGGGTAGGACTGAGCTGTGCGTGCAGCACAAAGGGATTGAAGATGGAATCTGTCACGAATGATAACTGCTTGGAGAGAATGCTTTTTACAACCATTTTTCTTTTAATAGAGTTTTTGAGAACCGTGGAGCCTGTTAACCCCTAGAGCGGGCCGCTCTTGCAGGACCCATCTTTAGGTTTACATGTATGTTGTGGATTTACCCCGAGATAATGTCGCTGTCTGTTGACATCTTATGGTTAATTCTGAATGTAATGCAGTTAAAGGGCTTTCTTCTGTCTTACTGGCAGTGTTCGTGCTCTGAACCCAGAGTTCGTGCTCTGATGCCAGTGTTTTGAGTAAGACAGCCACTCCTTAGATCTGTCTGTGACCTGATGTGTTTAATGATCTCTTGGTTCCACAGGAGTGTGCTTTACACGTACGATATGGTGGTGTTACCACGGGTGCTGCCCGCCCCAGCTGCTATGGGTCATGCGTTCCCCCTCGGACGGGAGTTCTCGGGGCTACTTCGGGCGCCGGTCGTGGCCGCAAGCGGGCCCAAAAACGCTGCCAAATATGTGAAGCAGACAGACAGCAGACAGGCAGCTGTTGCCTTTTATATTTTAGTTTCAGGCACCCTTATCCAGGGCAGCTGATAGAGTTTAAAACTCTTTTTTGTTTGGCCCATTTGTATATCTGGATATTAATCAAAGTGATTCAGCTTGGGCGCCTGCGGCTATACAGCAGAATGTTGTAATAGTGCCGAGATTTCAGCTTGCAGCGCACGTTTTAGAGAGACTTAACTGAGCACTCCAGGAGCAGGGTAAACGCAGACATTTTCTATGTCCCTTAAATGTTGTTCCTTCATGCAGAAGTCAGTTGTCTCTATGTGGCTGAAGCTTCTCAGCTCGCAAATTAGACAGGGAGAAACCGGCAACATGAGACGCGATTGATCCCAAGGGTCTTATAGCTTGATGCTATACATACAAAAGGCCTGGTCTTTTCTTCTTTGGTCTCTTATATTATTTTATCCTGACCCCACTACCTTCAGTCTGTATTGTGGAAACCATGACATTGTGTCGTAGACACAAATTCTATTAGGTCGACTCCCTGTTCTCTGGCTTTGAAAACGCCTGTGAATCAAAACTAGACTTTACTGCTGATCGTGGAGTAAAGCTAAAATGACAACGACACCAAAAAAAAAAAAAATGAAGTGTGAATAATTTGAGGAATATGAGAGATGTGCACAGAGATCTCATTATGCTGAACTTGCCACAAAGAGGCTCAGCCTAATTACAGCTTTCAACAGGTTTTCTAAATGCCTCTCAGAACGCCGGCACAGCTGTTCAGACTGAAATGGCAACGCAGACAAAAGGTTTGAGGGGCGAGGTCCGCTGGTCTGAGCTCCCTGCCTCCAAGTCGCAGCTGCACAGAACCTTTCCAAGCCGGTGATTATCGCCATTCTCCAGATATTTAAAAAAAGATAATATGGCAGTTATTGAACTGCTGTCTTTGAAACGGCCATCTTTCAGGCTTGAAATTTGTAATTCTATTCAAAGGAGGAAAATTCAGATGCCTTTTTTTGGGCATTGGTTTTGATAGGAAAAGCTTAACTGATTATGCACATAACATAATACAGACGTAATGTGCTTCCCTCGCTGGAATCTGACTCATCGTAGTTGCATAACCTCCATATGAAAAATGTCTCAATGGAGCAGGGTAGTGGATCACTTCACTTTGCAATATTACTTTTAGAAGTTTTTTAGGAAGTATGTAAGAAGTTTGGTCCTTGGTTGGCGGTCGCTGGAGTTTTGTACGACTGCAGATACCGAGACTTAAACTTCACAGTAAACTTCTAAAGTCAGTGTCCATGACTCCACCATCGGAAAACACTGGGCAAAAATGGCATTCCTGGCAGAGCAGCAACTCGGAAACCATTGCTCTCTAGGAAGAACACGAAGGCTCATCCCAAGTTTGCAAAAAAGAATCTGGATGATCCTCAAGAGCATCCGTCCATGGAACAATGGAACAATGTTCTATGGCCAGATGAGTCAACTGTTGACTTTAGTGGAACTTTTGGCTGGCATGGGCCCCAAACACTGCATTCTGCAGTAGTAGTGACCATGGTGTCATGGTTTGGGGACACTTTGCCGTATCTGGATCTGGATGCCTTGCCAACGTGGAAGGAGACATTAATTGTGCTCTGTATAAGAGAGTACTACAGGGGAACGTCAGGCCATCCGTCTGAGAGCTCAGGCTGAAGGTGGGTCATGCAACAAGACCATCGTCTGAACATGTCGGCAAGTCTAAGTCAGTCAAAGTCCAGTCAAAGTTCAGACCTAAACCCCACTGAGATGTTGTAGCAGGACCTGAAACGAGCGTTTCGTGCTTGAAAACCCACAAATGTCACTGAGTTGAAGCATTTCTGAATGGATGAGTGGGTAACAATTCCTCCACGGCGCTGTGAGAGACTAAGCAATAACAACAGGAAGTGATTGGTTGCCAGCGGTGGTATAACCTTAAGTTAGCGTGTCTGAGAGGGGCGAAATAAGAATCAAAATGTGTTGCTATTTTCCCTTTTTATCTCATAATAGGTTTTGTTTGAAGACCTGATAACATTGTGAAGCATATGAAAAAATGCAGGCAATCAGACAGGTTTCAAATACGTTTTGATGGTACTGTAGGCGTCATTGTTGGTAACGTATGCCCTAAGCCTGTCTTCAAGGAAAAGTTTGTGCTACTCATAAACATGCTAATTTCTATAATTAAAAAGGCTTTCAGCTCTAATAAAGAAACTTTAATATAAACACTGGTAACCAGTTTACAACCTTGTAATAAAAATTAAAAATATGAATATATGTGTGTGTTTATATATATATATATATATATATATATATATATATATATATATGAATTATGATTCCAATGGTACAAGAGAGCAAGAAGTTTAATCTGAAAAAAATAATTTGAATATGACTGAATCTGAGGGGAAGAAACTGATTTCTCACACATTTTAGAAGCGCAGCTCGGCGTCGAAATGGGGCAGGTGTAGATGAAAGAGCTTGAGCCAGCCGAGGTCTTTGTCTCAGACTTAATAAAGAACGGCAATCGATCGCGGCACGCAGAGCAACACCGGCCTAAGGAAATTGAAAATGATTCCCGGCGTGTGTAGGAACCGCGCACAGTCAAGGGGAGGCGTTTGCCAGCTCATTACTTTGATCTCAGATCTGTCCAAATCCAACTGTCTGAGAGAGGAGCTCTTTGGACGGCTCTCCCCTGGATTGGAAAAAGAAAGAAACACAAATCCCTTTGTCACCAGGTAAGGCCGTTTGTCGTCCTTCCTTAGTCCATTTTTAATGTAACTTCTTTGTCATTCATTCTGAAATACTCATGTTGTTGGTATGGTTTCTAGGCGTTGTATAAGGGCAGACATTCGACCACCAAATGCACGACGCACACAGGAACACACATTCAAAAACGTACACAGAGTAGTTTACAGCTGCAGGAACACACATTCAAAAACGTACACAGAGTA
>JAOYSI010025324.1:0-16990 GCA_025775065.1 Hiodon alosoides | reverse complement strand
CATGCGTTTACATGCATTGTGATATTGTGTTTATCTGCACGTGTGTTACCCATGCATTGTGATATTGTGTTTATCTGTGCATTTCACATGCATTGTGATATTGTGTTTATCTGTGCATGCGTTTACATGCATTGTGATATTGTGTTTATCTGCACGTGTGTTACCCATGCATTGTGATATTGTGTTTATCTGCATGTTTGTTACCCATGCATTGTGATATTGTATTTATCTGCACGTGTGTTACCCATGCATTGTGATATTGTGTGTTGTATACTGTAATCACTCTTTGGCTTGCGTTGCTTAAAATAACCTATATCCTTGTCATTATTGATGTTGGTTTAAAAATGAAGGATGAACTGCCATCCATCTTCCCTGATTTTATTAAATTTTCAGAGCATTCATACCTTACTGTGTAAATATATTATTTTTATATTGCCTTGTTTATTTTTAAAAACATTTAAACAAAATTTTTTATTGTTTTTATTTTTATTCTTTACACGTAAAAAGAGATTTTTTCAAAGCAACTGATGTGATCAGAGGGGTCATTTGATTGCTGGTGATTTTGTGATGTGATGGCTGTCATGTTAGCATCACGTTTTCATACCGGTGGATTTGGGGGAGTTCATTTAGTTCATCAGGATGTCAGCATCACCCCTGAATGCATGTTCTTGTATGCAATGCTATGGGGACTTCCAATGGTTCAAAAGTAGCCTGCGGTTATAGTCTCCACAGTTCTGACACTAGCATGTCTCTCTGAAGCATGTCTCTCATGTGGGCTACCTACCCTCGTCACACCTGCGCCGCCCCCCCCCCCCCCGCTATCAGCTACTGTGAGGCGATCTCGTTTTCAGGGGCCAAAGGCACGGTCACAATATCGACTCTGCTGTCAGAGACATGGTAGCTCTCCGCTTTTTAAATCCAAAGCATGCAAGATGATTAAACTGCAGAAATATAAACCATAGTTATATTAAAATCTCTGAAAGTCCCTGAGAGGGGCCATAAAGGCCATGGAGATGAGAAAACTGAGGAAGACAGTAGGCTCCTCATTAATCACTCTGATCTGTATTTTTCCTTATCCCTGTTTGTTCTTCATATCCACTTTTTTGTGTGTGGGTGTGTGTGTCTGTGTTGCCAAATTATCTTTAAAAGATCTGTTTTTCTTCTGCTACTGTGCTACTTTAGGAGTTTAAAATATGTTACCACGTTCCAGTTGCTGCTGCTCCTGTGCGATGCCTTCAGTGCAGCTCTGGGACTGCATGAGACTTCTGCAGGAACCCATCGGTGAAGCACGGACTCCTCTGCTTTCACAGACTCTGCTGTCCAACACTCCCTAACCCTGACCTTCTCCCACTCCAGCTCTGACTTCTGTCGGCTCTCCTTCCCTTCAGGCTGTGCCACGCCTTCAGCCGCCAGACCCCCAGGCACAACCCCGCCATCCGGTGTGATTTGTCAAGCTGTTAATATCCGCAGAATTGGAGAGGCTTTTCTGATCAATGACTGACCGCACCGCATCACGTCAAAGCAAATAACATTACGCTGAAGATTAGTGCATTTCACTTGGTCTTTCAACGGCAGTGAATGCACTAAGCAACACAATACTGCCTTTTCAGTAAGTCACACTGAAACACCACGGAGCAATGGTATACTGGGTGTTGTGTCATCATAAGCACAGCACACAATTTAACCATGCAATACAGTTTATTACACCTTGAGACAATATAACGCCATGTAAGAATTTATTATATACCACATTCAAGTGCTGTAAATTAATACGGCACAATACTGAAACGCCCTACTGCGCTCTCTACAACAGGGTATCTAATTGATACTCTGTTAGCGAGTGCCACTTAAATAATGTGGCAGCAAACTCCCTTTACTCATGTTAGAGTCATTAAAAAGACATAAGCATGTTGAGGTCAATCAGCTCGTTGAAGGGGCAAAGGGGACTCTCAGTTCAATATATAATCCTTCAGGGGTTTATCCCTCTCACCAAGTGAACAGCAATAAGCGTGTGCAAATCATTCCCTCTCTTCCCTCATAGCGGTCTTACACTTGCTATTAAATCGATAGAATACACACATTCCGTGGGTAAATTAAAAACAAAAATCTATAATTTTATATAAGAATTTGTTCTGGTGAGACAAATCTACGGCAGTGACGGTCTGCGTCTTGAACTGTAGCATACTTGGGTGGACAGGAGGAGCTTACAGGAACAAGTCCTGTTAGCCTGGTTGGCTTCCCTTTACCTCGACAGGTTTCATTTGGGCAGACCCAGAAGTTGCTCCATCCTGCGGGAGGGTTTGACCTCGGGTCATAAACGCTAATCGCCCAGCCGAACGGTACATACAGTGGACATGCAGCGGATGGAATGTCCATGAAACATACTCTTTTCTTTGTCTTTATTAAACCTGTGGCTGACCTCTCCGCTGAATCAGTTTGATCCTTGACAGAGAAGCACACGTCAGAGTAAATTGAGCCATTAGTACGATTGAAGACCTTTTTGCCCTACGCAAGTCCATATCTGACCCCGCCATTTTGCAACCGCCGGCTCTCCTCAAGCCCAGCCGCATGTTTTTACTGGAGATGGAGACAGAGACGGAGAGGGCAGGGAGGACGTCCCACGCACCTTCGGCCACACCGCACCTGCCGTCCAAGCCGGTAATAACCGGGGGAACTCGATTCGCGGTGACGGCATCGACGGCGCGCTTTCTGCGGTGCGCCTTTCCCAGCCGGTACATAATGCGATTTGTGGCGCATCAATCCACCTGATTGACAGCGCAGATGAAAACCAATGCCGCTTAAGCTGATTTTCCCCGGCTCGCTCTCCTTGTTTACTACGATAAGACCACACAGCATAATTACAGCCGAGAGTTACTGGTGTAACATCAATAGCACTGCAGTGCTCAATAAAAGAAGAATGAGAGCGTGTTCTCCGGGTGATTAAAAATCCTTTTGGTTTTTAGTTTCTTTTCACCCCCCCACCACTCTGCGTTCAGTATGCTCTGCAGAGAACCGAAATCGGAATCGAGCCGTTTGCCAGCAGTGGTGTGTAAAAGTGACAGGTAGAAAGCCAAATAGGCTGAGGGCAATCACCTCTGACGAACATGTGCTTTTATTGGTTTACTGATACCGACAAACGATCAATGGCGATGGTTTGATAAAAACCTGCCTGCGTTTCATGCTTAGTGGTAGTGAGACCACTACGGAGTGCGTATGTGTTTCTTTGGTGGATCTGACACCCGTTTGTTTCAGTGCTTGGGACCGCACTGCGGGTGGCTCTGAGAATGTGTGTTTGGGGCCCCGTCCTGTGCGTTGCAGGAGAAGGAAACACACTTCACGCTCAACTCCACAGAAACACCACGGGCCTTTTGTGACTCCTGACGCAAACAACCATCCGTGGCTTTATCTCCAGCTGGAGTAAGTGCTTAAACAGGGATTTAGCTATAGACTCTCACCCCCCTTTTTTTCCCCAGACGCCCCGAAATGCTCCAGATACTGTGCCTGCTACTGTTCTTAGCTCCAGCGCGACACTAAGCATAAACAGTTTTAATCTAAGCCTTCAGTAACCACTCATCAAAGCACTCGTCACGTCTGTAGAGTTGTTACGCAGAAACATGGCCGGGGTTGGAGCGCGCACTGAAAACCGTATTTTTCCCTTTTACCTTTTCCCATCCTGGGCAGATCGATCGGCCTGGTGAAGTATGGCCAGTCACTGAGCACTGTCTCCTAGTGCCGGATAATAAGTGAGCCTAGCCCGCTCCTTAACTACACAGATAGAGCCATAGCGATGGGGCTTCAGGGTTTTTTTTGGCAGTTTTAACTGAGGTGATCGATGATTATGTCGACCTAGTTCACAATATACATACTTGCCTCGCTCTTATTTATTTATTTATTTTTATTGGAAGGGAGAAGAAAAAAAAAGTATTTACTCTGTAGAAGCATCATCTGTCTTTTACTGCCTTTAATCGTGGTTGGTGGGGGTGGTGATTTATTTAGTGATTAATCTCGAAATGGCGACCTTATCTGTTAAAGTGCGGCTTTGAAACGGCCATAGACAAATCCCCTGCAAAGCTTGTAGGCAAACGACAACTTCCTACACGTAATAAGAAATGTTAAAAGAGGGTAACTTTTGTTGTTTTAGGCTATTTTTTTAAATTAGCTGAATGACTATGTGTTATAAATATCGACTGTATTAATCTGTTCGTGCATATTATGTGAATGGGAAATGTTTGCTGAGGAAGTTTAGGAGACCCAAAAGTGCATGAAATAGTTTTTTTGTATTTTTGTATTCGGTTTTCAAATTACATTGAAGGTTAAACATTATTGATCACATTTTGTTATTTTATGCATTCAGCAACCTTGTATATTGTCTCAGTGATTATGCATTTGTTAGCTGGGAAGAAAGACCCCTGTCATTCTAATTATATGAAAAATAAATAACCCTTAGAAAACTTTACATATGAGGTAAATCCTTGGCATTTGCATGGAATAAATCTGCCACGCAGGAGATATCTTAGACTTCTGATGCAGTGTGGGGGAGGAAGACAAATGTGTTGGAATGTGTTTGCATTTAGAGCCTAAGATATCAATTTGTGTTCTCTTAAATCGCCAGTGTTTTAAAACCTGAGACGCGCTGCACAACCCAGCTTCTCCAGGCGTTAGAAGTGCTGCATCTCTGTCGGTCTGAGGTGTCTGAGGTGTGTGAGGTGTCTGAGGTGCTCGATGGCGCATGGCTAATCAGCCGCATCCCCAGTGGCTGGCAGGGCCCTGCCCTCTGGGGCCGCTCTCCGCACCCCCACGGGGCCAGAAGTGTCAAACAACCTGACTGGCACATGTCCATGACGCAAGTGAAGTCTGATTCTCAATGGGCTGACGGTTAACATTGAAACGTCTGCAGGAAGTTCAAGAACTTCCTTCATGAATGTTCTGAAACAAATATTTCAATCTTTGGAATAACCAAAACTTTTCCTTTTCCTTTGACAAAGGTATGCAATATATATAAATATGTAGATACTTTAAAAAAAAATGTTTTTATGTTTTTTGCTACGGTCTACAGTTCCCTTTGTTAATAAGCATTGACTGGCTTAGTGTGATTTTTCAAACAAACCAATAGGGGTTCCCTGTGAAGACTGCATTGTTAGCCTGCGTTGTGCGGCACCCTGGATACCCCTAATGTGAATTTATCCGACCCCCGCGTCCCAACATGACAGCATCTGTGACAGTGCTACATTTGCCAGCCCCAGACAGCTACGAGATTAAAGCAAAGGGCGGAATAAATCACATGTGCTCCTGGAGAAATGCCGGGGTGAATGTGTGCCTATCATTAAGGAGGAATAAAAAACAGAGAAAAAACTGTAATATTAATATCTTTTGAGAGGAGGATTGATGCGTTTGTTTTCTGTGGGGCATGGACTTTTCTGTGTGGTGGGAGAATTCTGATTCAAAGGGAGCTCTATTTGAGCATTTTGTACCACAACAGAGAGGAAATATTAATCTTTTTAATTATCATCTTTGTTTCATGATTAAGCATGCACTCAAGAAATTTGTAGGATGTGATTTTGCCATCTGTATAATTAACAATAATTGGATATAGTGATCAGAAGTGTATGTTTGACTCACTGGTACCAGATGAAATTCCCAGGACACACTTAACATGCAACAATTTTGCACACGGCCTGTGCCTCTTCCGTGGGATATAAATTTAGGAGAACTGAGTCAGTTGGTTGGGACATGGAGCGGTTTCTTGTGCTGCGTTGCTCCGTGCCTCCATCGCCAATTGCAAATTGATCTGACACAGGGTGTCTGAGGTGACGCGTAATCTGTCCAACGCAGACACCAGGGGTCAGCTCGATAGTATTGGGATGCTGATGCATCCAGTTACTCAGGGGCACGCTGCACGGGGGCAGCTGATCGTTGCTGGTCCCTTTCAGGAGAATCATCTACGATGGATGAACCTGAAGTCTGCATTCTGTTCTGCGTTATTGGCTCTCGAATTTAGTTTGGGTTCTTTTGTTCCCCCTCTGCATCAAAGTGAAGTCCTTTATAAATAGGAAATAAGGCTTTAAAAAGATTCCTCTGTGCTCCAGTTCACCCATGTTGGCTCAAAGCCCTCTTGCCCTTGTTATATCAGCGGGACGCTTGCTCAGTTTAGGTTTACAGCATGTCACCTGCAAGGCCTGCACTGTTTGTTCATTCTTTACCCAGTCGCGAATGGCTTTCCTGTCAGCTGCACAGGGGAAGGAAAATGTAACATAAGTGGTTTAAAATGCTTTGCATAGTAAAGAACTGTAACTGCCTGACCAGGTGTCTCAGGGCATTTTTTAGAAGACACCTGCGTATTGGCTAAATCAATACTAAAAGCAGCGGCAAAGATAATACAAAACGCTGATGATATAAATGGGTGGGTATGGGACTGGATTTGTAGTGATGAGCTCTGCGGTTTTCTCTACAGAGCAAGACCATGTTGTTATCACAATGAGTTATCTTTGTTTATAATGGGGACCAATTTCTAAGGCTTCTCCCGTCTGATCGCTGCGCTGGATTTGGGACATGCTCGCAGTAAAAGACCATTGAAGAAAACTAAGGTCTTCAATCTGTTTAGGAGCAAAGCTTCAGATTGAGTTGGGAGTTGTTTAGCAGCATGCCAGTGAAGCCATTTGCTTAGGGGTCTGACCTCCACCCTCCCTTCTTTAAAGACACGGGAACAGGGTGGTGAGGTCACCTTATCAGAAGGTGAGGGGGCAATAAAAAACTTCAGGAAACATAGTTTTCCTCCAGAATATTCATCCACGAGCCCCTTTAGAAAGATTCTGCTGATTTGGGGGCAGACATTTACACTTGTTAGTCCTCTCAGTGTTTGAACCTGTTTCTGACCCTCTCGGAACAACCAATTATCAACTTGCCGTTAAGCATCAAAGATCTTGTTAGTTTTATTTTAACCAATAATACTAATTAAGGAGACACGCATAGATATATAACTTTGGATAAAAGTGTCTGATAAGCAACTAAACTGTACATTTTAGTTAAAGTTTAACACTAGCACTAGAGATTTTATGAAATGATTTTTATGATGATATGACAAATGCATTATTTTAAGTTTAAGTTGAGCAGGTAAAAGCCTTTTTAAAAATAGAATATATTTTCACACATCGATATTTGTCTCCAGGACTATGAACCTGCTCCTGGTATGTTTATATGCGTAGATGCATGTATCTGCTTCTAAACGTATTTACAATCTGTGTAAGTTATTATTTTCAAACTATTCAATACGTCAATTAAAATCCCTCTGTTGAGTCTGTGCTGCATTGGCACATTTCATTCTCCTACAGCCATGCACTGGTTACATGTGTGAATGCACCACACCGAGGACTAAACTGCTAAATTACGCCCATAGTTTGTACGTGTAACCCCATGCATGCTTTGGAAATCCTTTTTTGTTATTATAATTATTGGGGCAGCTGCTGAGAGATGCAGATGGTATGTAGAGCCCTATCTGACCACACCAGCCACACTTATTCCAACAGGGGAGTTATCTGGGAGAATAGGGATCCTGTGAGGGATTTCAGCTCTCGCCAAGTCCATTGCCGTTGAATACTGAAAACCGCTTCCACAACAAAAGCAGCACGAGGCGGCGACAATGTGGGTGGGAGGTCGGAGGAATTCAGCACGTCCCAGATGAGCCGTGCCTCCGGCAAACACCTGAGACCACGACTGTGGGCAGGCCCCCTGGCGTGCATTCCTCTCTTACATTCATAAGGGTCGAGGGAAATTAAAACCCCAACAACCCAAAAAAGGGAGAGAAAATATGAAATGTATGTACGCAGAGCGGCATTTCCGTGGCGTTCGATGCGAGGGTTGGCCTTTTTCAGAGAGCGCTTGCTGCCCCCCTTGGCTGCGGACTGAGAGTAATTACCAGTTGGGCGGCCACACAACAAAGCCGGTGAATAGAGAGGGTCCAGTGGCTCGGTCAGACCGAAGCCCTCTATCTGTTTCTCAGGGATGAGCTCAGGATAACATTGGTATAGGGGTCATTACTAATGGCTGCAGCGCATGAAGGAAATTGACTGGTGGGGGAAACTGTCACTGTCGTAGCTCTGACGAAATGTACAACGGTGCCCTGTGATTGTTTTCTGGTTGGGATTACGCCGTTCAGTAATTGGAAGAAAGAATAAATAAAGTAAGATGATGAGCTGTGGCCTGTCTTATCTGCTTCAGCTTCATACACACCCTTATGCGTTTTTCATTCTTTTCCCATACATTTTTTCACTCGTTCCCCTGGGAAGCAACGGCACGCACATACACATTAAATACATGAGGCCTCAGTGGAAATTAAATGCTGCTGGATGAATTAGCCTGTACCCGTGCATGCGTGCTAATGCAAAGCAAAGACCATTCCCTCTCTGGACTAGCCCTGGGATTGCTGGGTTGTCACTGCAAGGCACCACCCACTGTGCGCGTTTCCATAACCGATCGGGCCGAGATGCACGTGGGCGCAGTCTTTTCTGGAATGTTCCAGACAACCCCCCCCCCCCCAAGGTAACTGCAAAAAGCCCCGCGCGTTTCGTTTCCCGCGCGGTCTGGTTTCTCCGTGGCCATGGCTGCAACGTGCACGCGTCGAATGTCGAACGGCGTTTTAATTAGCGAGCTCCCGCAAGACGGACCTCGTGGAAAGGAAGGGCCGCCTATCCGAGGGATATTTTCTGATGAAACGGCGATGAAACTGTGATGAAACGCCGGAGATCAGACGCAGGAAGCAGCTGTGCTCTGTTCCGTTCTCGCCAGTTTAATTTACCGTTTATACCCTTATCTGTATGCTTTTTTTTAAACATGTTTGTTTGTTCGTATTGTCAGAAACACTCCGAGAAGGAAACGATTTTATTTCCTTGGTTTTTTTTTCTTCTCTTTCTTCAAATAAAAAATAAGATATCCTTTTGGCGCGTAGACAGGCATTCACTTCGACGTTGATCTTGTTGAAAATAGGATCAAGTCGACGACAGATGCCTCTGTGTTTTGCTTTCCTTGTGAAATCGCTGTATGTTCGTCTTATTTTCCCATGATTCACAGCATCATAGAGTAAATTTTGGTGACTAACCGACTAATCATGTTTCTCATATAATAGCAGTCACCAAGTTTGACCCTTCCAGCAGGATGTTGAAAACTAAAACTGTTTTTATGATACATTTACTGATATCCCTGGGTCTCTGAGAAAATGAAAGACTGTAGAATCCTGTTGGACCGGGAAGGTCATAAGTTCTCATTTGAGAGCCTTCCTCTCTAATCTCAGGTATTGATCAGAGGCTTAAGACAGTGACTGTCTGCACACTGATTCCTGTCACACTTCAGTTTAGATCAGCTTCTGAGTAATGAGGATTGAGGTGATCTGGAGCCGACTACTGCGGAGGCAGAGATATGGTAACAGCTTATAAAGCACTCCGGAGACGGCTTCCAGATGAGGGGTGGCTAATCCCACCGGTCTGTGGCCTGAAAGAACCCATTTACCTCCCTCTCCATGCCTTTCTGCTTCTAACCCTTATTTCTCAATAGCCTCCCCCAGCCCTCCCTCACTATACCCCATCCCAACAGAGTAGCTATGCTTTTATTTATTAAGGGCACACATCCCTCAACCGCCGGGTTATCGGTGGTTACAAGTTTTGCGTTTGCACAGATCATACTCTCATAGCGTCAAAAAAGACAAACCAATTACACCGTGCAGTCCTGGCGTTGTTTGTTTAGGGTGACAACCATGACGACGTCACTTAAAGCTTCCATTCCTGCCCAGTTCGACTTATTCTGTCTGCCTCCTCATCCCTTCCTTTGTGTACATGTCAGTTCCCACAAAAACGATTGGACGGTACCCTGAGTTTGCTGGAGCGGCCATCCCTTTTTCTAAACACGTTTATAAATGTGTTATGTATGCTGGGCAGTGTCGTTGAGGAGTCTGCGGATGAGCGTGTTATTCTCATGTTTCATTCTTTGAATAGTTTACAGCAAGCATTTACCAGAACCTCGATACTTCCAGCTTAATGAACCGTCTAAAGTTAAGAACGCCCTCAGGCAGAGACGGGATATTATTCAAAAAGGGTGAAGGATTAACCAAAACGGGATGCAAAAGAAACAGAAAACTATTTAGAAGGTGAATGTGATGGCCTGGAATTGCCTAAACCCTAATTCACCCTTCCAGTCCCATTTACATCTCCTAATGCACTCCAGGTGTAAAAACAGTGGTACAATGATTGGAACTAAACTGGAGGATGAGAGCTCTATTCACAAGATAGCTTTGCACAGTCAAAATAGACATTATCGGCTTTCACACAACAGCGTATGCATTAGCACAGACAAACTCGTGCAGAGCAACTGTGACTTTTAGGGAAATCGCATGTAAATTCTCGTGGAGTTGAATTTAATTACCAGTACTGTAGTGGGAGCAGTTGCTTAAGCATTGTCATAATAATTCAGTTTGCTGGCAGTTTAGGTTAAGAACCTTCCTCAAAGGTACCGTAACAGGGCTGGGGTTTTAACCGGCAACCTTCTGCAACAAGCCGTGTCTGTCTGTCTACGCCATGGAACAAACCACCATAGCATCTGTACCGGTTGCTTTTCATGCTAACAGAGCCATGCTAGCTGTTACGTAATAGCTGTATTATGGTTGTGATTTAGCTTTACTTTAGCTTGCAAATGGAAGCCATTTTTTATTCTGATTTTACATTTGCTGTAAAATGTTAACTAACTGTGACACACACCAGCCACTGTGGATTACAGCGGAGCCTCTTCCTCAAAACACCAGAGAAACGACTGTCTTCCAGACAAGGCGTTCATGGCAGGTTTTAAACGATTAACAAGTGAGCGACTGGACTCGGAGCAACACGTTTGAACTGAGGGACATCAAAGACTTCACAACACACGGTTATTTTAAGACCTGTGTGCATCTCTCTGCTCCTCTTTTATGTAAAATATTGTCGGCGGAAGCACGGCACTTTTAAGTGCGCACATTCCCGCGGGCAGGGGTGGCACCCTGGGATTTTGTGAAGCCGTATCTGGGTCGTGCATGCGGCTCACCGGTGGATGTCCCACAGTATCCTGTGACGAATCAGAGATGGTTTTACAGCTCACACCCCTCCATTCACCACTCTATGGCTGTCACAAGAAGTTTGAAAAGCCCAGGGAAAATCGGACTTGGACGAGCAACGACAAAATTGATTGTTACATGCTAACGACATCAATTTGGATTTCTTTGATGGGGGAGTGGGGATGATTTTAAGATCTTCTATTAAACAGGATAATCTTTAAGTCCTTCCTTATTTCCCCCTTCGCCTTCGCGTAATCCTCATGAAACAAACACTATTTGTGTCTGTGACCAAACAATCTTAAAACAGTGTGACTTAGGCGAAGATCACTAGTTTTCTGTACTTGGGCTCCGTGACACTCAAAGCCATGACTACCCGAACAAATTTGCTTTTCCCTTGATTATAAAAGTATATTTGAGCCATTAACACATCCACATCATAAGTAATTGCTTTGTTGAATCCTTCATTAAGTGAATTATGCAATGCTTTCTTTATAATTTAATTTCATAAGCTAAGAAAGAAAACGTGATGGAAACGGTACGTTTTACCGCTAACTAAATGCTCCCCAAGAAACCTTCCAAAGCAGAAAATGTATTTTTTTTATTACTGCTAGACAAAAATCCTTTGTTAACATTCCTTGTTAACCTAGGCAGCTAATTGCTCTATGGGCTGCTTGCAAATTTAAATGCGAGTGCATGTTTGCATTTTGGGAGACATTTAGGAAACAATGGACCAAAATGAATGTGTCATTTGAAGTACAAGGAAATTAATAGGTGATTACTCTTCACTTTTGTGATGCCAATATCCTGGTAATATTGTAATGATTTAGATTTAATTTACAACATCTTCTCAAGGTCCATTTCGCCGGAAAACTTTGAGAGTTTATAATGAGGATAATGCTTATGAAGATGCTTCTTCTTCATCATGGAAGAAACACTTGAAAAATTGTATGTCCTTGGTTTACGTACATGTATGGATTTTCAATCAATGAGACGGATGGGAAATTTGCAGAATGTAAGTTACATTTAAAATGTAATTTAACACATGGTTGTATTCAAAAGGCCCTTCCGTGGCAGTAAAATACATCTGGTGCAAACAGAACCGAAACGTCAACATTAGTATGAAGCAGTTCCACAGTGCTTCAAGTGCTTCAATGTCCTGAAGTCGAAGAAGTGTGCAACGCACAGGGGTACCGACTGATTCATAATCAATCTCTGTATTAAATCTGGCTTGGAGGTGCAGTCCGGAAAAGTGTTACGCAAGGAATTAAACAGGTGGGACATGCATGGTGTCTGCATGTGGTGTGCTTGTTAGAAATCTCAGTGATGTGGCTACAGAATCCAGGTCAAGTTTTCCCTGTCTCATAAACGGGAGCAAACAGTGACCTGGAGGAGTACGTGCACAGATACATTACTGTGACCATGCGTGTTACTGGGAGCATGCAAGTTACTGTGACCATGCATGTTACTGGGACTATGTAGGTTACTGTGACTATGCATGTTACTGGGACTATGTAGGTTACTGTGACTATGCATGTTACTGAGACCGTGTAGGTTACTGTGACTATGCATGTTACTGTGACTATGCATGTTACTGGGACCATGTAAGTTACTCTGACTATGCATGTTACTGTGACTATGCATGTTACTGTGACTATGCATGTTACTGGGACCATGTAAGTTGCTGTGACTAAGCATGTTACTGGAACCTTGTAAGTTACTGTGACCATGCCACCCCATAATAAGTCATCACTGTAAATCGTTGAGACTAAAGATGTGAAACAAGGGTTTTACCTGCCTGGGGGAAGGGGTGTATTTTAACCTCACCCGCTGTGAGGACGACTGTGTAGTGCCCTTAATCTCTTCCATTAGGAAGTCAGATAGGGTTATTTACACAAACACAAAATGTGACTGGCACCTGATCTGGGAGAAGAGACCAGATCAATCTCCTACAATGGAGTGTAGAATCTGCAGAATCATAATCGTAAGTCATATACGTTTCTCACTGAGCAGTGTTTAGAACTAATCTGTTAAAGGCCAATTTAAAAAGAATCTGATCATAAATGTGCACTTCTGTGGGCTTTATGTAATACTTCTGCCACCTTTTCCGCCACGCCAACTAGGAGACACCTCTATATTTGAAATTCTGCTGGTGTATGCATCTCTTTCAAAGCGCGAGCACAATAATATGGAGAACGGAAACCTCAAGAAGCAAATTTGCTTAAGCAGTCAACCATCAAGATGCGATGAGGGAATGATTTTAATCTTGCCTGGTTAACGCATCGCGGATTTGAAATAAAATGTGGCTTCCGGGGCCGCTCGGATGGAAACCCATCCGCGTCAATGAAACAAAATCTGTCAGAGCTGAATGAAATATGGGCACCGTGAGTGACGTGAAGTCCACAAAACCTCACTCAGTGAGTGCTGGCAAAAGGCAGCGGCTGAACAGAGGAACAGCTGATCCAGGATTATGGTATTTTCTGCCTGGGGTGTTTATCGTTTTCCACGTCTGATTAGTTCAGACTGTCGAGAATCCCCGAACTGATGGCACCTGGGGACGGCCCCAAAAGTCGAAAAAACATTCTGGCACCTCGTAACGCTGGCACGCGCCACAAAGCTTCTTGTGTTTGCCTAAAGATATGAGAAGCCAATTGCACGGCCTTTAAACTGTGTAATCAATTCCGTGGCTCAAAAACTGGAATTTTTATTTTTGTAATGATTATCCGCAAAATATTAAAGCTGCAAAATAAACCTGGCATCTCCCACTTCAGATTTCTGATTAATTATGCCGGTCTAGTTTTTCAGCTCCTGAGTATGAATTTTTTACTCTACTATATCCAGTCAAAATGATTACGGTCAGTTTCTTCAAAAAAAATCTTATAATAAAAATGTGTGCTGTTGTTGGTTTGCCAGAATTTAAGGATTCCGATCCACCAAAATGAACTCTTGATTTATCAGCAAAAAGAACAGATGAAGTTGTATCAGCTCAGAGATGATGAGGTGTTTTTTTTTTCTTTTTCTGGGGGAGCGCTCAAGCACATCAGACGTCTTGTCCAAGGAATTAGAATCTCATAAATAATGATGAAGTTGATGATGGTGAGAGCGAGGCGGGGAGAGAGCAGAGAGACGCAGCAGTGGGGCAGAATGATGCTCACCAGTTGCGTTGATGAGAAGGGGCAGATGTAAAAGCACGCTGATGTCCAGACCTCCAGGTTTGAGTCCAGTTGGTCCGCGGGTCATATCTCTCCTCTGGGCCTATATCGCCTCATACCTGTGGCTGTTTAAGGATCGTGGAAATCAGCGCTCCTCCATCCAGCTTCCTCAAAGAATAGCATTAAGCAGATATGTCCCTCTGTTACTGGAGCAATATTGTATTTGGCTTCTGGAGATATGGGGGCATGTTGCACATGACTAGATCAGAACATATATATATATGTGTTATATATATTAAATTAACTTGAGGAAATGTAAAAACTGTAATTTAAGAACTGCATACGAAACATGAATCAACTTTACCACAATGCTAATGGACCTCCAAATTCACTTGTTAATTGAACAGGTCAATCTAATTCATTTTGCAAATGAATTAAATGCTGTGCTTAGCAGTTTGACTATTAAAGCTGACAGTTAATTTAAAGTGAATTCACACACACACACACACACACACACACACACATATATATCAAATTAAAAATAAATCGAATCTACTTCAGAAGGTATTGGACAGATGGGGGAAGTAAACGAGAGGTTTAGCAGACACAACACAGACGTGTTCTGGTGCTCTCTCTCAGCTGCAAAGCGAGTTGTTAAAGCAGCCAGCTCCCACATCCTGCCAGGGTCTTCAGCATCTCCGGGGTCCTTGAGTGGGAATCAGCGGAACATTCGCGTAAGCAGGCTGCTCTGCCCCCCTAGGCGGGTGAAGTTTTTAGCGCCATTGCACTTGCTTAACGAGGTGGCGCTTGTTGGCATTCTCCACAGCTCTCTCCCCGGCGTCCACACAAACAAGGCCCGGAGACGAGCTCAGTGTCTTTAGAAAGGCAGGTGCTGCGAGGGACCCAGGCGTGCTGGTTTCTCTCAGGAAGCACCGCTTGTCCTTTAGCAAATGACGCGGCCGCCTGGGGCTAGCACTCGCCTCCCCCAGATGAACATATCTACAGTAACTTGGATGGATGGGACATGCCAGACATGCCAGACCCTTCAGGCTTGCTGTGGTCAGGGAACAGTGTTGGACAGCTTCCCCTCTCAGAGAAAAGGACTGCGAGCGCTGACAGAAATATAGATCAACCGAAAGGCTCAGCCTCCCTGTAAATAAGGAATAAAATCCCTGTTGACATTTTTAAAGCTGGTTTAAGGCATAGCGACTACGGTCCGGGCATTCAGAATGATTTACCTGCAGCTGTTAAACGCGGCCGCGTTACGCAACCTGTCAACCTTGGGCAAGGGCAGGACGGGGAGGTAAACTCGCTCAAACACCGGTCACGTAGCATGGGGGGAATTGTGGCCCCCGGGATCAAACGGTGTGAGGGAGGAGCGGAACATGGGCTGGCTAGAATTTATGTTGCTCTATGTAGCAACCTCCTTTAAATATTATAGCCATATTCATCGTTTTTTTTATCCTAAGCCATAGAATAATTAGTGTCATGGGTCTGCCTCCAGATGGTTTCGTATGTGTACCGTTATGTTGGCCGTGATCTTGCATTTCCACATGTAAATGTTGCTATGTTTTATTGCAAAGTTTTACTGTTCTAATCTCCGGTCTCTTGAAACTCACGCAGACACACAGGCCAGGGAAAGTGTCGGATGGAACTCTTATTTTATGACGGCGAGCTAATGACATATCTTCACGGCCCTATGAAAGCGAAAACCATTACAAACACTGCGTGGAACCCTGGGACTAGACCGACGGATCCCATGTGATTCAGATCCCAATAAGGCCGCTCAGTTTCCTGCTTGAATGTCTATGTTGAAAGAGATTAGCGCCATTTGTTCCCTCATCGCTCGAAGATGGATTTTTATTATGGAAGTGCGGTTTTCACTGAACGGAATATACCGTAGCTTCTGCCGATGGTTCCTAACCTTTACCACTTTTTTAAAAAAAGATTTGTGCCGCCATTGCGCAACTTTGTGGGCTGTCAAAATATTCTTGTGAATAGTTTTCCTGGAATAATTTGTGGCTGCAGAAACCCGGTCCAAAAACAGATGCCCGGTCCCGTGTATGATGGAGGCTCTGAATGATTTTAATTTACACCTCGCCGTTTCACTTCAATTCCAGATATCTTGTTCACGCTCCCCAACACTTTAATTAGGGTTTTGAGTGATTTTTTTTCCCCCAGGTCTTCTTAACGAGAAAGGGCCAAGGACCTAAATTAAACAACACCTTTCCCTTTGAATTATCGGTAGATGTTAAAAAAATGTAGGGACAAGGACTGCTACGGCAGCTTGTGCTTATCTCATCCTCACATCCGTTCACACGGGACGGGCTTACAGACTTCTCCCAGTCCTTCTAAAGTTACGCTCCTAAAAGTGAGAGTTTACTTGATGCAGTTTTTGCTCCGATAATACAGCAAAGTTGCGAATGTGAGTCAGAAACGGAGCGCTCTTAATTAAGGAGCCTTTGCAGGCAGTGCAGGCATTAATCAAAGCCCAAATGTCGGGGGAGTGTGTGTGGGAGGCCGAGTGCCAGGCTCGCTGTGTCCCCATACTTAGTAACGTCCTCCACGCCGGCCCGCTAGGCACACGCGCAGCTAATTGCCACATGCGTTGGACAACCCTGTCAATCACAAACTGGGCCCACCGAGGCCTGCATCCGCACAGAGTTCCGCTTTCAGTTCCTCCGCCGTCTTTCTCGCCGGTCCAAGAGGTGGCAGCTGGAGACCCCAGGGCTGCAGGAGGATGGTGAGGGGTCCAGATTAAAGGGGGGCAAAATGG
>JAOYSI010025313.1:8273-27505 GCA_025775065.1 Hiodon alosoides | reverse complement strand
TTGATTTTCTGTTTGTTACATAATCCCCCCCCCCATTTTGATGCACACAGGAAAAGACTGCCACAGCTTGGCAGTGTTTTTTTCCCCTCCAGTAACACCTCTTCCACATCATGTCCTAAATGTATTCTAAGAGAGGGGCTCCGAATCTTATCTTAGTCTAGTAAGGATGGTTTCGAATATCTGAAATTTGACTGAATGTGAAAAATAGGAAGTAATGATAACATATCCAGCGTTACACGAGGACCATGAAAACCTCTCACAAAACAACATACAACATACAACATACAACATGCAACAACATAAAGTAAATCTTTAGTTAAGCTTAATACTAAGTTTTAAATAAATTTACATTGGTTTTTAAAAAGACTTATACTATATTATCAATGTGGAAAGTAAAGCTGCTCAAATGGATAAGAAGGAGCTAAAAACTCTTAAATGACCAGTAAGTGCAAGTGGCTGTCAGTTAAACTACAGTTTCCAGGGACCAATCATGTAAAACAGTTAAAATAACACAGTTGCCGGGGACCAATCATGTAAGACAGCTAAAACAATGCACCAAACGGCATGAGGTGTGAATCTTTAGAGAGCAGTTTCAGCGAGCGGTGGATTTCCACACCAAAATCCCTTCAGGTTTCACATTCTCCAGACAAAACTCAACTAAACCAAAATCCGTTCAGGTTGCACACGCTCTGGACAAAACAAAAAAATCCAAATCGGTTGGTGAAGGGGATGAGGCTGCACTTTCCATCCCATATCCATCTGAGAATGTGCCCGTTCATTTGATAATTAGAGAGTTTCCATCTGCACCTGGTCCATTTTGTAAATTAGGAGTGGTCGGAAAAGTTTTTCAGTGAAAAAAGTGTGAAAAAGCCATTCTTTGATGGTCTTTGAGTTTTTGGGGATTTTGGGGGTGAAACTCCCACGTTATTACCACTGACTGGAATATCAAGAGAAATCACCATGGAGTTTTAATCAGTTTTTTACTCTAAAGCCACTAAAGCAAATGTGAAATCAGAGAAATAGCGATAAGTTAAAAGCTGCTATTTCCTGACTGCTCCCTTTGTCTGAGGGCATGGCTAAGGGAGAATGGGGGAATTTATGACTATGAACTCATTCATTCATCCGTTTGTCTTAACCGTGTATCCAGGTTCCATTGCACCTGAGCCTATCCCAGCAGACACCGGACTTGAGGCAGGGGAGATTCCAGTCCATCACTGTATGACTAAAGCTCTCACACTTAAAGTCGGATTAATGAAAGAGCTAGATTTTATTTACGTTGCAATTGTCTTCACAGAATTTAAATAATAATAATATAAATACAATATGACTAATATAAATTTCAATACAAATATTCAACTGTCACGGACTCTGTGTTTTAACTAAGAAAATTTAGTGTTGCTGGTTCAGGACGAGTTAGCTAGACTGACATCACCCCCTCCAAACCAAGACATGAGTGCGATTGGTTCCCCCGAGTTAGGGACTTTTGCCTTAGCGCAACAAGCGGTTAGTGGCGCTTCTGCCTTGAGAGACCTGGGTTCACTTCCCAGCCAGAAGTCTGGTGTGCCAAAACACATTGGTTGACCAATGCCATCATGAAGTTAGTAGGACAATGAACCAAATCCTGCATTCCAATTTTTCTCTCTGTCCAGGGTAAGTCTGGAACGGAAAGGATACCTAACCATGCTCGCAAACAAGGATGCTGTCACCCGCGGTGCGCTTTCAATGTTCCAGAACATTTCAAACAGCTTGAATAATCAGCCCTCCCGGAGAGCCTCGCTGGATTCCAGCTGAAGTTTATTGCTGTCACACTGACATCCCTTCATAATTGACTGGCTGACCCTTCTCCACTCAGAACAACAGTTTTAGTGGTCTTGTATTGATACGCTTCATCATAAGAGTACCCTAACACAGGCTACTACCTTCACCTAAATGCCCCTGAGGCTTAAATGCGTAGGCAATATTGACTAACAAGTATTTCCCTTTTGTAATGTTCCGACGCTTTCATATGAACTACCATGACCGAATAAAATCCTCATTAAAAGGTAATTTTAAAAGTTTTGAATGTGAAACATTTTGGTTTGATGATAGAAAATTATATTGTATATAAATTATATTTGTAGGCAAAGTGTTATCTTCATTTTTTAAGGAAGGTATTTCTATGTGCATGATGCAGCAGTGACACATTTTGAGATGGGTAAATATTGTGGAAGAGACTCATTTGGCCTGTATGAAGGCACTTTTACTTGAAATCAACTGCATCTATGATTTATACTTTGCCAAACTAATAAGGTGCAAAAACTAGACAATTTAAAAGTATGTATATTCACAATCAGCAGTGCAGCACAATTGACTGGACCTGTTATAGGAGGTTGCCAATTAATATTCAGCACGTTTCCTTGATCAAAATTGCTTCCGTACATACAGTATCAGACTGTATAAACGCGCTGGATAAGTGTGTGCTACCCAACTAAATAAGAAGGCAACCGTGTCTCCCTGCTAGCTTCAATACAACGGGCACGTGGCACGAAGAAACAAGAAAACGGACGCAGAGGTCGCAGATGAAACACCCGTTAAGTTTAACTGAATAAATGTTTATTTTTATGGCCAAACACACGCACACACACACACACACACACACACACACAACACTCATCGACTTTCATTAATTTAGACACAATTGTGACATCATATTCAAAAAGTAACTTAAATTCAAGGATGTAGCATACAACTCCGATGGCTCTCTGTATTTTTGTTTAGTTATACATGGGCATTGAGTCGTTATTTCGATCAAGTGAAAAAACGTATTTTTATTAGGCGCATCAATAATAAATTAATTGCAAAAACCAACAGCCTTAAAATGGAGTACCCCTGTAATGCGTACTATTTACGTTCTATAAATCCGAAATTGCCTGTCATTTGGCCCATATAATTATTCAGGCCTACCTCACAATTACAACGACTATTTTATTTAAATTGTTCACTCGTTAAACAAATAATGAAGAGAAAAACCTCATAATTTTATTTAACTTCTTCATTGTGTAATAGCCTACTATAGCCAAGTATACTTCGGTTTTCATATTAGAGAACATTTAATAAAGGTGAATGGGTTAAGTCCGACCCTTTCCATGTCGGCGTCATTCGGTTAAATCTAACAAGAGCTCGGAATGGTTGGTATTTAATTGGCACTGTGATTCGACAAGCGTGTTGTCAGTCACTCTGTTTCCTGCTGCTTTCTTCCGTCTCTGTCGGTCCCGGATTTACTGCCTCCCCTCTGCAAGCATTAGTGTGACTGGTAGTGACTGAATTAAACAATATAAATAGAGATACATTTATATCCTTGCTTATATCTTAGGTTATTGAATACTGACACCCTTACGCACCCGGTAAGGATATATTTAAGCATTGTTGTTTTTAATGAGATGTGTTAGAAAAGAGTATTGTCGTACCACTACTGTAATCTAAGCAGTTCCAATGCAATGGCAATGTTGTCCAAGGCCTACTTTAATTATAGCTAGCTAGCAATTAGCTAACTAACTAATATACTGTATATTAATGTGTGATCTTTCGCGGCACTGTAGACTTTTAGTACAAAAGTAGTGTCTGTTTATATTTTGACTGTATACATTTTGAAAATGTCTTAGCGACATTAATGCGGAGGATTTAAGGTAATTTTACAGAACATGTGAAGGCCTGCCATAATCTCGTTTGGCATTTTATGGATTTATGTATATTACTTAGCTAGTTGGTGAGCTGCCTCTTTACCGGTGGTTCTCAACAAACTAATGAGGATTTCGTATGATTCGGTTGTTGTGATTTTTGCCTTTAATACTAAGGTAGTAACTAGTTAGCTAGTAATGCTTGTATGTTGGTCACACATCACAAGCATTTCTTTATTAATATATTGCCCCGATTTATAAATGCAAATTTATAATTGTGCCAAGCCTAATAATATCTCGTTAAGTTTTTTTTTGTTTGTTTTTTTTTGTTGTTTTTTTTTCTCCGATATTTTACGATTTTTAAACCTGCTGATCTCGATAGTTGGGTAGCTAACCGGCTTACTCGCTACATGACAGCCGAACTATCATCTTGTCATGAGCCGGAGACGCTCCGTTTGGCTGGTTGAGTTAAGCCTTTAGTCTAAATTTGATCCGTTTACATATTAAATTTATAGTAAGTTGATTACAAGCAAACAGCAGGGTTTACAACTAGCTACTGTTACAATGCATTGCATATATCTTGCATACTGTAACCTCATTTTGTTTAATGCGTATTAGTTTCATTATTATCTCCAGGGGTTTGTTAATTTTAAGCACTACATATAATGGCTTTCACTGAAATTATTGGCACAGCCAATTTTTATTTTCATAATGGTAGAAAAACCATATCGACACCGACTAAATGTCTGTTTAATTTTCGGAAAAAAAAAAAAACAGTTCCTATGTTTAGGCTGTATGTGTTTTTTTTCACGGATAAATATGTCTAGATATCTAATTGCCATCAGAAATTGGTGGGATTCATTCCCGCTCAATCCATGTCTGAATATGAACTTTATCAAGTTCGCCACATGTTGTGTCGACATTTAAAATTTATTGGCATCTCTAGTGGTCATTTTTAAAGGGATTCCACACAACGTAGAAGTACCACCTATTGTAATTTAGTGTACGGAGTAGCTATAGAGCTATATACAAAAAACTACCTACTGCGTATGTATTATCTAATTTGCTTCTTTTAAAATATATATATACATTCATTCATTGGGGCTTTTGGAGGAAACGGTCCGTTCCATTTAACTTCTTTTTCTTGTTTGTAGCAGCATTATCATGTATGAATTATAATAAAGCTTTGTTACTACTAAAATGTATGGATTCTGTGCCACACTCACCTTAGTTAACTTATTGGCTCTATATAGCTGTCATTACCAATATTTTGTATATTAAGCCCGGTTTTAGTAGTTTTATTGCTCGAAACGTGTTGGCGTTATGTTTTTGTCATTCAAAGTTCTTGACAGAATGGATTTTCAATCCGGAGATTTCGGTTCTTGGTGATTCTTTTTCTTATCCACCTGAATTACTCCTTTTCTTTTGTCATCATCATTTCTTCCTGTGAGTTTGGCCTGTTGTGGAGGAGTCCCTCGACTTGTGCACCTGGATACTGCCGCGTTAGCTGTGCATCCATTTTACTGGTAGCTTTGTGTCTGCTCTCTAGTTTAAACGCATATTGTTCATGACAACCAGCGTTTATACTGAAGTTCAGCTAGCAATCGTTCTAGATGTGGTAACCATGTCATTCCAAGTCTTTGTTTAACCTGAGAATCTAATTACCTTGAATTTCAGGTCGGAATACGTTCCTTTATTATGGTCCCTTTCCTGAAGGGACCGTTAAAACCAGTGAAGTTCAGTTCGCAAAGGCTATGCGTTACATATTGCAAACACTCCAGGCTGCAATGCTGTGTTATAATGAAAGTATTTTTCTCCATTGCATTGCCTTTGCAGAAGCAATGTTTGAACAGATGCCTAAAAAGATGCATGCTAATCATTAGATAATTGTGCTGGTGGTGGTGGTGGTGTGTTTGTGTATTAAGCCAATTCCGCATGGATTGTTTTAGTCTGCGTTTAAATCATCGAATGCAGCTAGCTGTCTTAACAGTTTTACAAGCTTCTTTATTTGGCTTATCAAACTTATCCTTCTGCTTGCTTTACCATGTATTGTAGTATTTGACATTCCTTTGACCTTGCAGTAGTTTCAACCAATGCATCTTTTAAAACAGTGGTTTTAAGTTGTAGCTAACATGGCCTAGCTTAAAAAAAACAAAAAAAAACGAGTGGTGATTAGACATGTTGGTATGGAGCGTCAGTTGGTACAGAAATCAGTCATTTCTGCTTTGTCGTGATGAGATTTAAAGACGGGTGGTGTAGGTGCAAAAGGTGCAAAATGTGCTAACATCTGCATCTGAAGCCACATAGAAATCCAATGGGTTTAGAGCAGCCCTTGACTAGAATAAAAGGTAGCAGTGACTCTGAGGAGGCGGGCGATTAATGATGATTTCTGGTCATTTGTCATAGGCTGAGGCGGTACCTGTACTATTGCATAGGAAACGTGTGAGGCCATTTTAGAGCCGTAACCACTGGTTTAAGTTCCATTTCCTTCAGTGTCTTGGTGAAGTTGGGGCTGAACTTTGCTCTTAGCCCTAATCAAAGCAGTGATATGGAACTTTTTGTAGAAGAAAAACTTTTGAGTATAGAAACCACTGTGTATCTTTGCTTTAATTCAAAATGATTTGACCCAGTCGCTAACTCGAGCCTCCTCAAACAGCCCTGGCCCTTTTGTAAAGTTTGTGTGCTCACAAATACGATAAGGCGTCCCCGGGCCTGCCGGAAACGGCAAGTTTGAACCGGGTCTTCAAAAATATAGCTGCCTTATTAAACTTTGAAATGTTTTATCGTGCTGTGCGTGACTGATTTAGATCTGGCGAAGTTAACTTTGCAGTCAGTTTACCCCTTTCCATATCATAGATATTGGAATAGCACTATCCTGTGTCACACTGTTTGATTGCTGGAATACTCTTCCCTGTCTCATGTGGTCAGGCTTTAGCACATCGAATCGTCCCACCCATTTGCTCGAGGCAATTAAGCCGATATGCAAAGGTTCCCACCAAGACAAAGTTGTCTAGAGGGCTATAAGCCTTCTCTGTTGCAGTTTGGGGCCAAAGTCTCCCAAAGACCCCTTCCCATTCTCTGCAGCTCTCTCCAGTGTAGGGTTTTCAGGCCTAATCGTATTATGGGTAATCTACCCGCTGTACTGTTTGGCTATCCTCTCTTTTCCTTTGGCTGTATCTGTTGTGGAGGAGGGGGGGGCGCTCTGCAGCCTTCACTCCACTCCAGTTGGTTTTCTCCTTAGAAAACGGGCCCAGTCTGTGTTTGCTGTGCCCACCCATGGACACGCACATCACAGCATCCTGCCATTGACCAGCGCGGCCCACCAATCGACTTCAATGCCTTGTCCTCCTAAGTTTACGCTTCGTGGCTTGTGTAATGTTCTGTAATGTCAATCCTCTGGTCTAGTCATGGTGTGATGAATGTCTGCTCAATGGTGTTCGTTTAAAAGAATAAATACTTCGTTTAGCTTGAGGGTACGGCACCGATGATGAACTGAGAGTATTCTCTACCTGGTGACACAAGTGAATTCTCCTCTGGAGAGAACCCCGATTAAACGTACAATGGCAGTCTAGTGTCTGAATAAAGTAACAGATAAACTGCTCCCTCAAGCATGGACATGTGCTTTAGAACTGCCACTTAAATTCAGTGACATTACACAGGAGCAAAAGGTTCGTTCTCATTGTTAATTATAAATTTGGCCGGGGAGGTTATTACTCCAAGGGTTGTCTTTGACGGTGAGCATACTCTGCCAGTGATTTAAAAATAAATTTGACCCCGTAGTTGTCTCCAGGTGCTGAATGACAAATGAAACATTTCATACATGGAAGTGTCTCTGAGCTGCCCGCAAAAGGAACCCCTAAATCGCTTAAAGCTGCGCTAAACGAAACGAGAAGACCACCGTGTGACGCCGTGTAACCGTTGCTTGTTTTTCCCCCATTCCCATTCCATGCGTTGAACATGTTTTTGGGATTTTTGTATGTGCCGTTTAAGGCTTTAGCCCTGTGTCACCTGTGGCTTGCTGCGTTCCTCGTATACGCTCCGTCGAAGGTCAACGCAGTTGATTTTTTTTTCATCCAGCTGCTGCCCCAACCATCATTTTCTTTTTTTACTCTGTAAATTATCCATTTGAATGGCACTTAAGTCAAAGGCCTTTAAACCCCCAATTTGCCTTTCACCTGTCTTCATTTCTCAAATGTCAGACACTTCTTTTCTTATGACGTATGACGAACCTGTAATGAACATTTTAATGGGCAAGTTTATCGGAATCTGACAATTTATTCATTTCCAGCGATTCTTGGGTTGTTTGAATGTCATTGGGAGTCATTTGAAATTGTTGCATGCTCAGTGCATTAACAGTGGAGGCAGAAGCCTGCCTCTGGCCTGAGTTCACAGCTTGAGACCTCTCTCCTCATGCAGTTCAGTTCTGCTGTAATTGCGCTGAACTGGAACGTCGGAAACCTCGCCGATTCTCTCTCCACCCCCCCCTGTTTCCGCCCGTGTCCTCTGTGCGCTTCAACCCCCCCGGCCCCCTCATCCTCCTGGGGTCTCTCTGATTTTTGGTTTGGCGATGGAGGCCCACCACATTTTGTTGGGAGGTAAAGGACAAAGCAGAAGACTCGGGGCTGACCTAATTCTGAGTTTATGGTTCTCTGTTTGGGCACGTTTCGGGGGTAGAGCTGCTTCTCCCATCAATGGTGTGGTCTGGTACCGCACAGGTCCATTAGTCAACAGCCCACATTCTCCATGTCCCTTTATATTCCTACCAATCATTTCATTGTGCAAAAGATTTGCTTATGGCAACCTCCCAAGAAGGAACTCGTTGATGCTAAAGCGTTTAACGTAGTATTGTGGGAAGCCTTGCCCTTTCACCGTTTTAAGTATGTGTTAAACCCTTTCCTATTCATATGTATTTAAAGGCCAATACCTAAAGGCATTTGGTACTGCGTTTTTCAATAAAGGAAAATGGTGTAATGCATCCTGTCTGTACGATGTGAACCTGTCTGAATCTTGAAATTTACTTGCACTAAGCAGTGACCTTCTTGTATATTGAAAATGTTACTTTTTATTGAAAAATAAATAAAAAATTCTGTCGCATATTCATTTTGTGACTCGGTGGACCCAGCAGGGAAAAGGAAGCTGTTGCTAAGAAACAAGGTAGCTATAATAAGTCCGGGGCAGAGACGGTGGGGGTGTTCTGTCATTAGGAATGTGGCTCGAGCAGAGTCGGGTCACCTGGTGGCGGCCGTGGAATATGGTCTGCCCGTGTTACCGCGGTGGAACAGGAAATGTGCCGGTGCAGTCATTAGTTTGAATTGGCTAAAGGAACACGGGGGTCACTGACCCAGTATTGAAGGTCCCCAGAGTTTCGTCTGTCTTATTCTCCCAGCTCTGTAGACCGTTAGGAGCACTAATGCAATGATCGGCTTGCTTTCTGGCTGGTGTTTACACTCTTCTGTTTAACTGATGTGTGAGTGAGTGAGTGTTCCCTTTAAACTACTGCCAATATTTTAAAATTAAATAGCTTTTTGACCCAATATGTAAAGCGCCATGTAATTTTCCAGTGATTTTTATTTATTTATTTTTTTATTTTGCGCTTCTCTTCCGCGTCACTCTTCACGAGAGCGTCTGCTAGCAGGACACGACGCAACGCGTCTTAGTTTCCTCGTCCCTCGCGTGGCGCAGTTGGAATGTCGTTTTGTGGTTCCCCCTGTGTTACCCGGTGACACACCCAACACAGGCGACCGTAAGGCGAATAGGGCTACAGTTCCATCAGGTCCTCCAGAACAAATAGACGGCAGTGAATTCTGCTCTACCTCCAGGGACCTCATTAAGATTTCTGTTCTGTTTGAGATTGTGCGAAACTTGGCCGTCCTTGGGGGGAAAATGTAAATGCATCTATTTGTCACTTTTTTCAGAAAGCAAATTGCACGGCAAGGCTTAATTAGGAAGCAGCGGCGTTACACTTCCGTTATAAAGCCGGTGAAATGGACAAGCTCTTTAGGAGCGTTTCCCCTGAAACCTGCCAGGTTTTTCAGTGTCCGCGGTCCAGACAAGTGTGGCCAAGCGTCCCTGAAGTCTGGATTTGACGGCTGTAATATGAGGCGTAACTACTTATTGGAAGGATTTAAGTGACCATATACATTGATTTGGTGTTAAGCCGTTGTTGTCTTTACAGTACAAAGCCACTGTCCAAGCTCGGGTAATGCGAGGATGTTTGAATGTTGAGCAGTACCTTTTCTGTGACTATTCTTAGCAAAAAATTGGATATTGACACTTGGGACGCTTTTAAGTTCTCTGGGTGAAAGCCTGAGTGTTAGAAGTTGATTAATATTGAAAAACGGCCAGTCCCTAACCCCTGGCGGTTCAGAGGATTGGTTTCCGCTGTGTAGTCGGGGCGATTCTACCCTGCTTGGGCATTGATTGGGATTGTTCATGTGATGAGGAAGTGGGTATAGGCTATGCCGTTCGGCTTTTGGTTGGGGGATTGGGGAGGGGGGGGGGGGTGCTGCTTTTGCAGTCTATTTTCAGTGCTGTCTTTGGAAGGCTGATCGGACTACTTTTTTTAAATAATTTAAAATACTACCTGTATACTAAAAGGTATTAAACATTCACATCTTCAACCTCTCTGGTCTTTTTCAGGTTTTTTTATTACCAGAACCTAGAATACAGTAAGTTCACTGAGCAAGTACGCTATACAAGTAAAAGGTCCTTTTGCATGCAAACGTTAGTCTGCGGTTGGTAGACAGATCCTGAGTCAATGCTGCTGTGTAATTACCGTTATCGGCCATTCTGTTACAGAACTGGCTCAAGATGACCTCTGGTAGACGTTACCCTTATTCTCTATTTCTCTATTTAACACAATCTTTTGAGATTAGTGTATCGTGTTCTGCAACACAAGACCAGCGTATCTTGTTTCACAGTAGAAAGACGGTGAAGCAAGCCCTGGTTCCTGACAGGGGGGGGGGGGAGTACAAGGTTGGGTTTAAGTAAGGGTTAAGTTGGGTTTTTTTGTTGGCCAGCTGTAAATGGATGGTGAAGGAGTGCTTGAAATTTGAGTTAGTCTCCACAGGGTGTGAATCAGGTGACCGAGTGCCTTTTACCCTCTAGGACTCCTTGGACACTTTATCGGAGCGCAGAATGCGTTAAGCGTGGTCCTTGATTTGATCAGTGTGGCGTTACGACTCTCTCTGTTGCGTTGGCATGGAGCCCTGGCCTCGGTTCTGTTGCGATTCTGCTCTGGTGCCGGGGCTTTGGCCCGTCCCTGATTGAGCTGGATTAGTATTCCAGGCGCCCACTGTGGCTTGCAATCGGCCAGACGCGCGAAACCAGACTAGCAATGTGCCCTGCCCCGCTTCTGCAAGGGTCACGTCGCCGCGCCTCCCTGTGCCTTGTTGGACCAACGCCGTTTGCATTGCTGATCGGCGAAGCCTTTAAGTATAGCGTTTTGATGTTTTCAGCGTAGCTAGACCTGCCTCTTGTCTCTGTTTTCTTGGAGGATTTAGCATGTGCATAGCCCCTCTATTCTACAAGTTTGACTTTTCCAGTTTGGTGTGTTCTGAATTGAGGGTATAACTTGCCCATCCCTGAAACCATTACTGCTGCCAGAGAGGCATTTACCAGAAAATTCAGGCATTTAAAAAGTGAATCAAATATTGCCATGCTATAAGAAATGCTTGAAATACCGTGCGGTGTGTTTAATATGCTCTACAACTAATGTATAAATTGCTGAGTGGGATGGGCTCGCTTACACAAGCTAGGCTATTTATTTTCAAATTCAGAGGCAATTTGTGATTTATCTTTCTCATCTTCAGACATGACGGTGTCTTCTAATTGCTAGCTGCGATGGCAGGTTTTCAATACCAGTCTGATGAATACGGTTTAGTAACAAACTAATGAAAATGAACAGACCATATACCGTTGGTACAGACACCCGGCACATTTCCTGTATCCCTCTTAATGGCAAAATTCAAAGCACCTCGAGCCCATGGTCACTTGCATAAATGTCGCCAAACGGCTGATCAAATGAATGACGTAATTTGTGGATTGGGTGGAACAAAAGCTGATGCATCTCAAGTCTGACTAGCTCTCGTCGCCCTTTCCTGCTGGTTGATCTTCTCTGCGTGCCGTGCTCCCCATCCCAGCCTTGGTCAGGGCGGGCTGGAGGAGGAGGGGAGGGAGGGGGGAGGAGGAGGAGGAGGAGGAGGAGGAGGAGGGAGTCACTCAGTCACTCTACTCCGCGCAGCGCGGCTTGGCTGCTGAATTGCTAATAAAGAACTCAATTTAGTCTGTGATGCACAGCGACCAGCCTGGCTCTGTGAGTGGCTAAACCTGGTGCTGACATCATGCACCCCAGCTGTTGATTTGGCGCTGTCTCCGAGGCTGGGGCGAGTACCTCGAAGATGGGCTCTGGCAGGTAGGCACAGACGAGCGCACGCCACAGAGAGGCTGCTTCAGGGAGATTGCCCTGAGCGGCGGCGGCGGCGGTGGTGGCCACTCGCACAGCCAATGCTGCCTCTGGTACTATGGAAACTAAAGCTGTAACCAATGAAGATAATGGAGGCTACCATGTGGCAGGTGAGTGTGCGAGTGAGGGATTGAACTGGATTCTGCTGGAGTGTGAGGAAGACTTCCGGTGTCGCTTGTTTTAAGTCTCCGTACTGTTCTTTTTTTTTTTTTTTCATCGACTGTATCGGTGTTAGGAGTGTAGAATGTGAAATTTGGTGTCTGTTTTTATCAGTGTTACGTTTGCTCGTGTTGAAGTATACTGGGAAGACATTTCTTAAAGGTTTAATTTGCTGCGCATTCCTTTGAAAAAATTCCCTTTTTTTTTGTGTGTGTGTGTGTGGTGTGTGTGTGTGTGTGTGTGTGTGTGTGTGTGCGCTGCCAGGCTGTAAATGGGCTAGGACTTCAGTCCGTTAACTTTCCGCACAAACGCCATTTGTTCTTGGATTTAGAAGATGGGTACAAGGAGTGACAGCACAAAAGATTTAACGCTTACTAGATGAACCCCCTCTGTGGTGTGCCCTGAGTAGTCCAGTCCCTCTCCAAATACGAAATGCTCCTGTGTAGGACTTAAGTTAGGAGCGCCAAGCAGAACAACTTTTACACCAGTGACGCGCGCCGCCGGTCCGATAACATGGGCCGCTCGTCCCATTTCACGGCGGTGTAACCCGTAAAACATGTTTCCCATCCGCTGCCAAACTGGGGCTCCGAGGAGATTTAGTAATGGAGGGTGAGTTTTTTTATTTTTATTTTATTTTTTTAAATTAATTAAATTTTCTTTTCTTTTCTTCCCCTTATTGGCTGCAGGCGAATTAACGCTAGTAAGCCATTAAGTGGTGCGAACTGCGTCAAAACTGTTTATTTTTCCCCAGCCTGTGGTTTTGCATCAATTAAATTTTTTTTTACCGGTTTCGGAACATTTGAATCTAACGACTCCTTGCTGATGTGTTTTTGATTGTGTATTTTCGTTGAGCATGCTTAAAGTAGTGGAGCCATTTCTTTAGTAATGGTTCTGCAGTAATTGCGCGTGTTCGTGTTCTCGACAAATCCCCTTAGGGGACCGTTGCAGAGTTTAAAAAGTGTGCTTTACAGAACAAATCTTATATTGTAGCTGCATTAAGGCAGTGTTTTCTTAGAAAATTGATTGTGAACCCAGTGAAAATACCCAGTGAACAGGGTAATTAAGTTCTGAAGAGCGGGACGTGTTTATACATTTATATATATATATATAAGATGAATATATTTTGTGAAAGGTAGAAATTGTTGTATGAATATGATGCCAATTTCACTTGAATTAGGCTACGTGTGTGTTGTAGTTGACAATGCAATTGCAACGCCGTCTCTGCTGCTTCGAGTGCCGTCGGTGGTAAAGCAGAAGGATTGCGTACACACGGTGTCTCTGCTGCTTCGAGTGCCGTCGGTGGTAAAGCTGAAGGATTGCGTACACACGGTGTCGCCGCCTGGAGCGTTGTATCCGTCTCTGCTGCTTCGAGTGCCGTCGGTGGTAAAGCAGAAGGATTGCGTACACACGGTGTCGCAGCCTGGAGCGTTGTATCCGTCGGGATCGACGCTCCCCCTTACTCTCGGGTTTGTGCGAGCGCTGGCGTAAAGCAGAGCTGCCTCCGTTTCGCTCCCTTTCAGGCTGAAAGGCTGGAGCGGGTGGTTAAGAGTGGAGAGCGTTTGACCGGGTTACTCCATGCTGTTCACACGGTCCTTTGCGGATAAGTGTGGCTAAATGACTTCACCATGGGGTACTATATATTTTTTACATACGCTCAGTCTCCCTGGTTCTTTCTGCAGTTTATAATAGCCAGTCGCTTATGAGTACAACTGGGTGTGAAATAAGTATGCTCAGTGCTGGCAGAGGTTACGTTAATAAGAAATGTACTTCTATTAGAACATTTTTTTCCTTTGCCCACCCTTAACTGGTGCATCTGGTTGAACAATCATGGAAATTAACATTGCAGCGTGTGGCATCTTTCCAGTTAAATTCAGTGAAGCAGCGTGCTTTAGGTTCAATGTTGGTTTATATCACTAGCAGTTCCCCCCCCCCCCACCTCCCACTTTCCTAGTTGTAAATTGAGGTTACTTTATCGTTCATTAATGTTCCCTAAAATCTAGATAGATGGAAGGAAAATAAATATTCCGTTTTTCTTGATGAAAAATACTACCAAGTCAGTAGCTGCACAATGCTGAGCCGAAATGAGCTTGTACGACTTCAGATGGAAAGATAGATGGATTGATGGATAGATGGTGTGATCTTAATGCATTCATTGACCGATGCTGTGAAACCTTTTTTTTTTACCCAGACAAACCCCTGTTTTCACAGCTTTTTAAATCCTCTCCCAGACCTGACACTGAACAGCTTTCATCCCCGGCTTGTTCTGTACGGACGGCCAGTGCCTGGTTCGTCGCCTGTGTGGTTGTGTCGTTGTGCGTGGATGAAACGAAGTGATTTGGGGATGTGATTTTTCGTCCTCGTGCTTTCCGATCCGGTGCCCTGCATCGAACGCTCCTTCTGTAAAACTGCACGTCGACGTTAAGCACTGCGGGCAGGGTTAAGCACAGCTCTTCCAAAGCGGCTCGTGTCTTTGTAACTGTGCTTCGAACGGAACGGAACGGAAGGAATTTCTGCCATAAAACAGCCTCCCGTCGTCTTCTGGACCCAGTACGTGTTGCCTTGTTGTAAAAGTAGTTGTACTGAGCTGTTGCTAGCAATCGTGATGATTTAATACTGAATAACATTGATGGAACGTACTCTGGTTTCTCTGCCCCCAAGTTCCTGATATGGAAGTTTTACAGAGACAAATTGATACTTGTTCAACATTAGGGAGTTGTCCCCAATGATTTTCCGGCCTCTCTCCAAAGAATACTTTGGATTTGCGAGCAGGGCGTTTACTTTGCTGGTTTTGCCCTGAAGACAGGGGTCCGTGTGCATGGTGTCCAGTGAAGCGAAGGGAGACGTCGTCTGGTATAGAAAAGGGCGTCAGACGTGGGCCTCTTTGCGTGACTTGCACGGATTGTTAAAAAGCTGCTCTCTTGTGCATTCCCGGGGAGCCACTTTGCGTTCACGTTAAAAAACATAATTGTCCTTGAGTGGTCCATTTATAGGAGAGGGAAAATGCAGGTGGTTACCGTTCACACGGCTAGTGACTGACCCTCTCCTACTCTTGTCTTTCCGAATGAAATTTTATTTTCAGGCAGCCTGTCCCGTTGCTCTCTCCAGAGGGTAGAATGGATGGAAGCTTGCCCACGGTTCAGCTGCCTTCTCTCGACAGCGCTTTGACTGACAGCTGTCTGCGTGATGGATGGGCACGCTGACCCGCACACTGGGGGCGCGTGTGGGGTCCCCTCACGCTTGTCTCCTCTGCCGACTCCCTGCAGAGTCACCTGTGCTAATGGCGTGGTCCTCATGAATCCAAATGAGCACCATCGTTCTGCTTGATGAATAATTCAGATCCCCCCCCCCCTCTCTTCAATGGTATGATTAATGTGCCGTCACTTTCAGAGCAAGGTCCGTGCTGGTGCCCCCCACCCCATACTGTAATGGGGTTTGAGGCTGGTTTCGCGGCGCTATAACAGCAGCTATGTTTGTCTGTACATTCGGATGGGACTTGGCCGTTGACCCCTCCACTTCGGTCAACTGAACGCCCTTTCTCCCACAACACCAGGGCTGCGTGTCCACCTTGGTCGCCGTTAAGGCTTGGTTCTGGGCAGATGGGTCCACTAAACGGATTGTAACGCCCTTTGGCCGGGCCGTCCCGTCCCCACTGAGGCCCAAGCTGAGCAGAGGCCAGGACCTCTGCCGTGAGCAGCAGGTTTGTCCCGAGACACACGCCGCAGGACGTGCTCTGCCTCCGATCGGTCGGGGGGGGGGGAATGGCCTTGCTTCGCTGTGAGCTGTCAGGCACCGTGCTGCTGGAGGACGGGGGGGGGGAGGGCTATATGCAGCCTCTTTTGTTGGAAGGGTTATTGAGCGCAGGCCACAGAGGATTGTGCCAGCGGGAGCAAAGCAAGCCAGTGGTTTCATTGTGTCCCTGTCCTCCTCCTGAATGCTGCGATCAATCCGCTAACTGTGTTTTTTTTATTTATTTAATTGTATTTTTTTAGTATTAAATGGCATCAGTAGTAATAATCAATCCCTTTGAACCGCTCTTCTGTCGGTGTCTTTATTATTGAATTATTGGCTTTTTAAATGAACTCGTTCTTTATGAAATCCAAACGCCGATGTCTGTATCTAATTGGCGCATAAAGATCTGTATGCTGACCAGGAAAAAAATAAATAAATAAAAATCCTCGCCCACCAGTAATGCTATTCTGAGTCTCAGCCTGGTGTTTTGTCTCCAGAGGGCATGCACGCTGACAGTTGCACTGTGTCCGTGTGGTCTCTGGCTCGTCTTGCCTGCTTTTCAGGGCACTGAAGGATGAGAACAGCCCTGACGGTCTATCCTGCTGTAAAAAACTGGCTCCTCTTCCTTCACGAGCACACCTACGCTGCGCCCTCACGCGGAACAAAACGGATACCTAACCTTATGGCCGTAAACCTCTGGCTATATCCAGTTTCCGCGGGTGTGAAACCTCCCCGTTACCCCTTTGCAGGTTGGTCAGTTTTTGGACAACCTCTGACTCTCTCCTCCTGTTCTCCCTGTGGCAGTTCTCTGAGGGCCATGAGCGGCTCTTTGGAGACCAGCGCTGTTCTGACCTGGACCCAGTGCTGGTGACAGGGACATGGGACTCTTCCTCAGAGCTGCCAGCAGGCTCAGCACAAGTGACAACCTGGTCGACGGCATTGAAAGGGACCCGGGGTTCAGCCTTCTCACCAGCGGGACTCCTCGACGGGCCCTCCCCCACAGAGCGCATCGGGTGAGTAGCCGCACCGCCACGGCTCTGCAGAATGAACCCCGCCGCATTCAGCACACGCGGGCGAATGTGAAGGGAATTCAGGGGGGGGAGAGAGAGGATCTGATGGGATGGCTAGTCGAATGTGAAAAGAATTGGGGGGGGAAGAGGATCTGATGGGATGGCTAGCCGAATGTGAAGAGAATTCGGGGGGGAGAGAGGGAGGATCTGATGGGATGGCTAGCCGAATGTGAAGAGAATTCAGGGGGGAGAGAGGGGATCTGATGGGACGTCTACGTGGGAATGATAAGACGGCACTTTAGGAGGTTTGTTTTTTCAGAGTAGCTTCGGTTCTGAGAGATAAGGAGTGAACTGTCAGGGTGGCTGCCTGAGTGGACGTGGGAGATTAGAAGGTCTAGATGGGAAGGCTGTCTGCGCAGCGTTGACAACCTTTAAAGCGTCCAGATGCTGATGGAGCTGAAGTAATGTTCCTCTATGACTTTCAGGTGATCTCGGAAATTGAATAGAAGGCAGCCTTCCACTCCGCCATTTCAACCGCACGGTGTTAATGGATGTCTTTGTGTTTGCACCGTTTTCTTACACGGGAGGTCTTGGCTGTTGTCCTGATTTTGATTTCGTGTTCTCATTTTTTCTTCCCCGTCCTTGGAGTGGATGGGGGGGGGGCTTAAATGCCATTGGGCTGGTTTTAGACTGCCCCCACCTCCTGTAATCTCTTAAATTGTGATCGGAGATTCTTTAGCACGGTTGCTAAAATCTGAATTGTTTGTCTGTTTTGAGAAAATAAAAAATAAATAAACCTTTACCCTATTAAACTGTATGTATGGAACATTTCTCACCTGTAGGTTAAGGCTGACATTTATTTGCCCTGCGTTCAGAAGTAGTTAAATTTTTAAACTGCTCCAGGGGGGGAAAAAAAGATGTGAATTGTAAAACAATATGAATCTCTCTTCTAGGTTCCAGGCTTTTGGTAGACGCCCCAAGTAACCTTCTCTAATGAGGATGTCTGATACTGTTACTGTAAAGGAAAAGAATGAGACCATGAGAGTTTCGGAGGCGGAGGCAGAGGTGAGCAACCCGACGTTGGGACACAGCCCGGAGCAGATCGCACCCGAGGAAACCCGGAGTTGCTCTTGCTCAGACGGCAAGAGCGAGACGCAGGTAAAGAGTGCCAGCTCTCTCAACGCTGAGCTCAACGCTCAACGCCAGCTGCTGGAATGTGTTTGTCAGATGCATGTGAAGTTTTGCCTACCCTACCAGACTGTGTGAGCCAAGCTGATAAGAATGATTGATTGAATTTAGATATCGTATTGGTGTACGCTGGCCTGCCGTTTCTCCTGGCAAGCTTCATTATCAAATGTCAGGAAGCTCGCGGTTATGAGACCTTTGGAAACTGGTACACTCTTAACTCTTCTGTTATTTATTTATTTTTTTGCGTGTGAAGGCCCCATATCTGCAAAGGTTAGCATCTGTCTTTTTGACAGATACTGCAGTAACTGTCTGGCTCTGACAATTCTTGCTCTCCTCTTTGAAGAACTCTGGCTGTTTGAGGCTTGTCCATATTCACATCATCTTTGGAGATTTGGTGGTACGTTTGCTTGTGTGGGGCCTGTCGACTTAATAAAAGTGGAAGCTGAAATCTGAGCCGGGCCAATCAGCCTGGCGGCTGGAGCAATGCAGAGGGAACCAGATAATCTCGATCTCTAATCCTAGTTTATCCTAAAACTTCCTGTGTTACCCCGGGGGTTGGGTGAGTGACTTAGTCACCATCTGCCTACGCCTCTTCACCCTGCAGCCTGCGAGGTGCCAAATCCCCGGGTTCACGGACTTGGCTTGGCCTGAAGTTTTCCTTCCATGATGATGGTTTGCAGCCCATTCAGTGCGTGTTAAAGCTACACAAAAGCTCTCCTCGCCTTCCTTTTGGTTTCAGGCAGATATATGCCTTAAACATTTCCCAGTTTCACCCCTTTACTGACATCTACCCTTCTGATCATTCAAGCCCCGGGACACGTGTTCTAGGCCTTCTTTTGGACGGCTGCCAAGAAGAGGGCATCTGGTCATGCTTCCTGTGCAGATCAAGCCAAAAGCCAATGTTCGGCCCTGGTCCTTTTCTACCACCGGGTCTCGCTTCTACGCCAGACATCATCCCACCCATAATCGAGATTAATGTAGAGTTGGTCCCACTTGCGTGCCAAATATGTGTGTGTGTGTGTGTGT
>JAOYSI010025302.1:20088-33192 GCA_025775065.1 Hiodon alosoides | reverse complement strand
CATATAAATGAAAAATGAATGAATAATGTGAAGTTAGATTGGATCCTTAAAGAGGTTTAGCTAGATGTTTCATTCTGGACTTGGAAATTTACCCTCACTGAAATTCCTCCCAGCAGATCTTTTTGAACACTTATCTCCAAGCTGAAATTAGAGACAGATTTGAAATGTCACTCAGACAAAAGGTCCAATTCAGTGTCAAGAAACACTTGTGTGAGGATTGTGTGTCTGCCTTGTTATAACATCCAAGGACAAGAGGAGATGCTCAAACGGTTCTATTAGGCTGAGTCTCTGTTTATTGACTGGGTTGATTGAACTGAAACTGAGAATTTAAAGCACCCACCGAAACACCCGCTTTTCGGTGTCAGGTTTTGTCTCCCTTCCCCTTTGACATTCTCCATCCTTTCGAACCCATGGTACTCATTTTTCAAAACGTCAAAAAAGTGCTCACGCCATGTAATGTGCAGAGAGAACGAGACAGATTGCGCACTACAGTGTGTTCACTTCAGCAAATGCCTTCGTCCAAATGTCAGGACTGATTTAAGTTAAGTAGTTAAATATAATGAAAAGAATCATTAACCAATGAACAAACCACTGAATTACATTTTGTTGCACCAAAAGTTGACTGGACGACAGTCTTTCACCGGCTCACAGATGTACCAAATAAACCAGATGAGCTATGCAGTCATCAGTTTCACGTTTCAGGGAGGTTCATGGGAAGATAGAGGAGTTTGAGGCAAAGATCAGAGCATGACATGGCACGAAGCCTGTCCTTTATCCGACTCAAACTGGTCCCCTACGCTCTGAAAGAAGAAACTGCGAATCAGCTGGATCCCTGTAAAAAGGGCAATGTCGTCTTATTACCGGAGCAAGGGGGTTTGGGCTGCTCCTGCAATGCTTGTTCCGAAGCCTGTCAGGACAGGACGAAGAGATGATTAACCTCTGTCCCACCGAGACGGGATCCACCGCCGAGAGCTTAACTGTTTTGCCACGCTAGCTGATGGAAGAGACTCAGGCAAACCTGTGCTCTGAGGACCATTAGCGTGAGTTGGTTTATGTGTCAGAGGGATTTATTCCCAGCATAAATCACCGAGGCCCAGTGCCATGGGCTGGCCTACTGTGTATCTGAAGCGTCAGAAATCTGTCCACGCTTCATGGATCAAATACTGCCCCAAAGTGCGCCTCAGCGTGAGCTTCCTGGGTGACATTTAAAGCTTTTGCTGAATAGGACGCTCATGTCCAGGCTTAAGAAACAGTGAGTGGAAATTAAAGTTCAAGAACTGATCTGGCATCTGGCCAGTGAGCAATATGTGGCCCTGGGCCAGAGTACAGAGGGGGCCAATGCATTACTGCTCTTAACTGATGTGCACTCTAAGGCAGTAGTTCTCAAAGTTTTTGCGCCATGCCCCCTTAAATCATTTGACTGAAAGACAGCGTCCCCCACAGTCATCCTTGTGGTATTTCCACTAGCTCCCCTGACTGCTCCGATCCATCTTTGCAATGAATGTAATTAGTCACGCCTGCATTTCTGAAAACCAGGATCTGATCTATTATCATGCTACAATACTGGTGCCGACCTATAAACCTGGGCACAAGCACGTTCTGTCCCAGAGATTCAGAACAACTGCTCTGGTTCTGGTAGTGGTGAGCCGGCGGGTCATCTGGGGATGTAGGCCTCTCCTCCGTTTGGCAAGGAGCCTCCCATGTGGGCTGCAAGGCCGGCAGCGGGTTTAATCGAGGGTGTCTGGGATGTGGCGGGTGAGAAGAGTCCGTCCGCACTTTAGCGTTGTTCCTTTGCGTGGTGATGGGAAGTCGAGGCATGTTATTTTTTTTCACGGCCATTATCAGTTATCCCTCAGTTCTCAGCGTGGGACTGATAGAACTTGGCATGGCCAGCTTTCTCAGCAGTATTCGTGCATTGTGCATTGTAAAATGCCGTGAAACACTGTGTCCACTATTCAACGGGTTACTTATCAATGTCTAAGAATAGCTTAATCTCTGCACCCTGCAAAATTTTGCCACGGAGCATTGTTGTGTGAGAGGTGTCTATATCTTCTGAAGCCAGTGTTGTTTGCTAAAATAAATGTTACTGATTGAAAAACACACACATTCAGTGTGTTAATTTATTATATTCAGCCATTTCATAGAGGTCCTTATTTTACTGCAATTCCAGACCACAGTTTGGAGAGGAAGAATGTCATTGCTCCCTTGTTGCTTTCGTATTGTTTTTGTAAAATCAACAATACAGAGTAAACTGCATCATCATCATCATAAAGTAAAAGAAGCTAGAACATTGTTTAAATGAAATAAAAATAAAGGGAGATTATTTAATATTTAAGAAAAGAGAACTCTGCTTATGCTCTGTCAGCATGCTAGCTGCTAAGTAATTAGCACATTAATTACTTCTTGAGTAAATGAAAGATAAGGTTTTGGCTTGGGGATACTGTTTTATATTTCATTGCTGATTTAATCCCATTGAGAAGGCTTTATGGAGAATTACCAATCAGCTCTTAACTTTTGTGCAGTAAACAAAATAAATATATGGTTCTCATTAATATGTGGAGAAGGACAGCTTAGCGCAGCGACTGATGCCTGCTTCTTCTCAGGCTAAGGGTATTAACCTATGGCCGTGAGTGGCGCGCCACAGGGCCTCCGAGGCATTCAATGGCTCCTCCCTTTGTGTCTTCCACTGAACCACCCACGAACACCCTTGAGACAATCTGATGTGAAGCCTTGGGTGAACTTGCAGAGCGTGACCCAGGGGTTCTTAATCTGGCCCTTCAGTGTGCATTCTCTGATTTGTTTTTGCGCTGTGTGGTTTATTTGGTAAATTGCTGCCAAAACTTTGTCTGAGCGTCAGCTTGTTCTCCCAGAAAAATGAGAATGTTAGTTTGCGTGATGCTAACTGTCAAGGTCAATGCCGATTAACAAGTCAGAGAGTAAACATCAAAGTGGTATCAGACCTTCAGCAGTTTTCTTTCTGTAAGCCAGATCGCCTGGTTCTTTCTGAGAAGATAACAGTCTCAGTGCACGATGATCCCACAGTTTAATTGTGAAGGGCCACTGTGAGACTTGTCCTTAGTCGAAAAATAAGAGAACAGGTCTGTACCATTAGCAAAACGGACAGTTTTTGGTGCGAAACAGTGTTTCATTTCAACGACATATCGTAGCGTCTACATAAAGACTAAAACTTCTGCTTCACAGGAACTTTATCTGACTTTGTTCAGCGAGCTTGCTCGACACCCATTTATCGCAAGGGTGACATGTTGATTTTGTTTCGGTTGTTAAGCCGTGGTGAACAGCAGAATCCAATTTGTTTACTCACCCTACCCTGATGTGAAACTCTGTTTCAGGGAGCCTGGTATTAATTAATTCCAGACGCTTTGGTTTGGGGTGCTAGGGTTTTCCTTAGTTTGATGATATATAAACACCGAAAATGAAACTTGATGTATAGCGTTCTTGGGTCAGTATAATACATTCCATTCATATGTGACATCTGTTTGCACCTGTGGGTACAATTTCAAATTTTTAATATTGAAGGTAATAATACAGCTAGTAAAATGGAGTAATTTTGAATTAAAATAAATTATTAATTATTCAATATTTAAAATAAAAAAACACTCAAAAGCTCAAAATTCTCTGTTGTGCTTTTATTAAACATGGTGACAACATGTCTTGTGGAAGACTTATGGTTGTTTAGTGTATTACTGTCCCACCGGAATGATACTCAGTTCAGTCCCAAACTCTTTAATTCAGAGTTCCAAATCAGCATACTGTTGTCACCGAAAGGTTTTACACGTTTTAGAAATTGCAGATAATTCATTAGTTTCTGCTAACATTTCATTTAGCAATTCCAGCAGTTCACACTCTTTCTGTGCAGTTAACCCGTATTAGGCAATCTAGAAAGCAATATTTTATAGGCAGAATTAATTTGGCTACGGACTGATTTAATTAGCGCCACAAACCTCATCGCTGCTTCAGTTATGTAGCATTAAATTAAACACATTTTACTGTACCACACTGTTAGTTTGACATCAGTAATCTTTTGTTCACATAATAAGAGAGGGTACAATAATAAAGTTTTGGTTCAATTGCTTCAGAGCTGGCAGAAACAATTCCATGCGGGGACTATAAATGTAAAGTATGTTTTAGTCCAAACAAATCAATATAATTGCAGGGGTTTTATTGATGTTAAGGAATACGCAAAAACCCCCCCAAAAAAACATGATTTGCAAATCCATGGTTTCCCATGCATGTATAAAGGGGCCACATTTCTGATGAATTGCTTTGTGTCCTTGGCAATGAGAAAGCCCCAAGTGAGCAGCATCTCTTCCTATTTAACAAGCCCCAACTGGGACCCAATGAGAGGAGATAAAGGTTAGAATTTGTCAAACAATGTTACGAACTCATGTAAACAAAGAAGAGGGAAACCATGGAAGCATATAGACTCCCATCCACACCGTGACATTTGGACCAAATGATGGGGTTTTCCAGTCACGTGTGGTCCTTGAATGTTCACCAATGCCGTCCCCAAAGCAAGGTCTATATATTAAACGCTTGAATCTTCTCAATCTTCTAGAAGTAACAGTTTATCAAAAAGGGTTGTGTCTGTTAGTCCAGCACTTTCAGCCAGACCTCAGATAGCAAGTTTGAATGATGTATCTGGATCTGAGAAGTGATTTCAATGTGACACCGTGCTCCTACTGGTCCAGACTGGGTAGTCGGCACAATTCACCCACGCCCCCCCCCCCCCATGTTACACATCCTCATCGGCACAATTCACCCACGTTCCCCCCCGTTACACATCCTCATCGGCACAGTTCACCCACGTTACCCCCCGTTACACATCCTCATCGGCACAATTCACCCACATTCCCCCCCGTTACACATCCTCATCGGCACAATTCACCCACGTTCCCCACCTGTTACACATTCTCATCAGCACAATTCACCCACGTCGCCCCCCTGTTACACATCCTCATCAGCACAATTCACCTCCACAATTCTCCATCTTTGGCGTGGATAGTGTCAAAGCGTAGCTGGTGATCTCCATGCCACCATTCGGTGTCCTGGATATATCCCGCGTGAGATGTGATGAGAGGGGTCCCGATGTTGCGAAGTTACCGATACTGACCGCAGGGCGTGGGAGAGAATGTGAAGGCAGGGATCTGGGCTCCATGGGCCCACAGTCACTCGGGGTAATTGGTATAATTTAAAGCAGGCGTGCGGATTACAATGGACAGGGATGCTGTTGAGGAGGTTGGGATTCTCTTACCCAGTTTTAAATCCCTGGAGCGGGCGGTCAGTGCTGATTGCTCTATGGTTCTGCACGCCGCTGCCTTTTTGAAACAAGCCAGAGGAATCAGAGTTGCTGAATCCTGCATGTGTATTTTTAATTGGTTTCCAGATGTGTGCCAAGTTAACACACCAACAGGGTTTTTTATTAGCTTTTTTATTTTTTATTAGGAACACAGGTTGATGAAACACACAGGTAATGTTACAGGTCTCGGTGGGGAAACAGATCTACAAAACAAATACAGTTCAAACAGAAGGCATTTCATTCATTCATTTTACAAATTGAGGGTCAGCTATACCTAGGACAGGACAGGAAACAGAGAGGCATGCACACGCAAACACGGGCCATAACTAGAGCCGGATTCAAACCCAGACGCCAATGTTATCCGCCAAGCCACTGCTGTGCCCTAAAAGGTCTTCCAGATGCAAATAGTTTTCTGACATCTTAAGCAAAGCAATACATCAATCGTGCTAAAGCAGTATTCTTAAAGATGCGTGGCAGACATAAATAAGATATCATAACTTTTTTTACCATGAACAGAACTTTATATTTTAATTCCAAAAATCTCTATGTTGGTGTGTACAAATCAGGTACAGAGAGTCAGAGATACATTGCTTTATCTATTACTGTTTTTCTGGGATGGATTTGATGTTATGAGATGAAGCTGATGAAAGATGGAAAAGGTTTGTGAACTTGTGGGAAATCTGGGATGAGACAGAAGAATTAAACCGTTGTGATCACCCATCACAATCAGGGAACCCACATGCAATGTGCCCTCTGACTCCTACATCCCATAACGGCTGGAAATCAGGGCTGAGAGTTGGAAATGCAATACAGACATGCAAAGCAAACCGATATTTTCTGATGCTCAAAATAGAATGATGTTTTTTTTCAGTTAAAACTTGGCAAGGCTTATGAGAGAGGTCTCATCTGCAGGCTCAAGGGGGAAATATATGAACACCTCTGTCCTTTTGCAGCTTTCGAAAGAAACAAGTTTGGACTCGCGATACAAAGGTCATTGTCACAGTGTTTTCTCCCTGCGCTTTCTCTGGATGGGTCATGCTTTCGGTCCACGTCCACGGTTCGCTCAGCCGTGGGAACAGCTCACTGATAGAAACTGAACACTAAGAGCGGGGTGTACTCAACCGGGCTTCCCTGTAACCTGCTTACCGCTAGTGTTCTTCGGTGGGTAACTTTGCTCTCTCGCCGTTAGCCGCGCCGAGGGTGTATGCTGCGGATCTGTGGGTCTTTACCCTGCGGGCCGCGGAAGCTAAATAAGTTGGTGGTTGGGACCTGAGAGATTAAACCTTTTGACAGTCGGCGAAGTCGCCAAGCAACGTTAACTTTATTTAGTGCCGTCTGATGGAGAGGCTCGCAACGGGTTGGTTAGAAGCCGCTCGCCGTATTTCAAGTCTCCTCCCCCAATAGCATTCCTCCATAAATGGAATTTATCGGCCCTCATCTCCATTTAGGTGGAGAGGCGGGGTTCACGGTCCACAGGTCATGGCTCATTGCAAGTGCTGTTGAGTGGAGGTTCTTTCCACACTGAATTATGTGATTTTTGTTCTTTAGGTTATTAGGTGTTTTGGTTTTCTTTTGCATGTATGTCCCATGTGCACCTAAAAGGACCTAACGCTTTTTAATTTTTAGCTTTATTTTTACATCCACTTTATCTATGAAATCAACACAAGTTTAGCCAGAAGCTGAGCACAGTTCCTGGCCAGAGTCATGAATTAAGTAGGGGGCGGGTGGCTTTTCTGCGGCTGGTCGCGGGCACTACCAGTTGATTTAGCTACCGCCGGCCGACCTTGTCTCTCTTTAACAGCTCGCGGTGCAGAAGCTGGAAGCTGGTCCAGGTAAAATCACATTACGGTGCATCGAGACGGTTCCTTCACGTCGTTTTCGTCTCATATTTTCTCTCTCAGACTATTTTTCCTCCCACTGGCCTCACACTCTGGGCCGGGGGCCCTCTGAAACTTAACAACACTCAAGCAGCAGCTTATGGACAGCAAACTCGGTCTACAGAAGCTGTCAGGGGAAAAAAGAAGCTAGTCATGGACAACGCCGTAGTTCAAATGAAATTTAAAGTTTTGTTTCATAATCTTATATTTTCCACTTCCAAAGTGCAGCTTGCAAGAAGCAGAATGTGCTACACAGGGGAAAGGAGAAACTTAATTCAGTCCAATACATAATCCATTACTGAGTTACATCAAAATCATTTTCCTGGTACAATGGATTTTCATTATATCGCCAAGTTATTCAGAATTACATACATTAACCTGTTCAATTTGGTTTAATGCCTGTGACGCCACATCATAATTTACGTCTAGAGAACTCACTGGGCAAAAATCCTCACTGAGTCCTGTTAAGGATCGACTGATTTTGAGGGCTTGTTGTGACATTTTGGCCTTATAAAATGCACATCTAAAGCTTAATAACCCCCAGAATGAAAGGCTGACATGAGTGGAGAACGTGTCGCCCTTTGGTTGAAAATGTATTTCCTGTCCTAGGATATGTGAATATGTTCTCTCAGCTGTAGTCATACATTGGCCACATTGATCGAATCTAATGAAACTTGGGATGAATCTGAATTCTTTTTGAAACGCTGGGCTCTTTATGTGTTTATTTGCTGGTGTTCAATATCAAATCATGGCTATAATATATTACACAGCATTCGTTTATAATCCTAACTCCCCCCGTCCCCCCCCAACACACACACACACACACACACACACACACACACACACACACACGCACGCACGCACACACATCATCCCCCACCCTGTATTTAACATTAACTATCTCATGTGGAACATTGTGCTCTTCTGGAGAGAAAGCCATTTAGATCCGATATGCTCCATGATGGAAAAGAGATGGAGGTTACATTCAATTAATCTTTCACCAGGGCTCAAAAGTGTTTAGAGCTACAGCTAAAGTCCCAACGTTGCTAATGGAGACTTGAGGGCACGTTTTAGGGAGGGAGAGCTCTGATATTGCCCTCATTTGTCTCAATTTCCTTTATTAAATAAGGAAAGGCTTCACCCAGAGGCCTCTTCACGCTGGCTTTGGGGTGGCCCGACGTGACAGAGGGAGCCCCTGCACCAGGGACTGTCCCCCGGCTTTTTCAGACCATGATGCACTGCTTTGTTATTCATTAAAGAGTTTTTTTTCGAAAATGAATACCAGAGACAAAGCTACAAGCTGTTTAGACAACAGTCCGTGTGTGTGTGTATTTTATCGAAATCATTACAAGACCTAAACAACAACCTTATTCTTTATTTCAATCATAGCAATCAGGCTGCTCCAAATAATAACCCTTAATAATAATTAGCAACCCGCTTATTGTGCTCTACATAATAATTTGGTAATGCTTCCTCTTTTATGTGAGGAAGAAATCATTTTTTAAAGAAACTGTTGTTAAAAACAGTTAGGTAAAGTACAACTTGCAGGATGCCAAAGTTTTGATTTGGTCCCAGCCGAGGTTGCAACAGTTTTATTCCTTGTTTTGCTACATTCATTTCAATTCAAGCCCTGCATCATTTTTAAAAAGGTTGAATTATAGCGGTAATGTCAAACAGAGCGAAAAACAGGGTTTACTGCACCCTTGAGGTCACAGAGGTAGATTTAGTTAAAAACAAAGAAGAACCCCTGGAATTCCCCCAGAGAATGCAAAAACTGAAGACATTATACGAGACTGGGTCTTTGGTGAAAAAGTTCGAAAAAATCGAAATTGCTTTTAATGAGCACCACATCCAACCATAATTAGGCAGGTAGTCTTTATTAAAACCAACACAAATGCCCCGCCAACCCCCATGATTCATCTGCGGTAATATAAAACGTATTGACTCATAACCAGTAAGGAAGGTGGGAGACACCCCAAAAAATGGATTATAAACAGCCAAGCTAGGGACGAAGGGTGCACGCCCCTGTAATGGACCTAGTTGCGCACCTGAGTGTGATTCCACTAATGGTAACTGCACTCAGGTGTCAGAAATTAAAGGGCTTTAAAAAACCCAGCAAAGACTGCATACAGGAAGGAAGGTTTGGGAGAGTGGAGACTGAGTGGGTTGTTTGTTTTTTTAAGTTTGTTATATTTCCCCAAAAGGGGGGATATAGTTATGTTATAGTTATGTTATAGTTATGTTATAGTTATGTTATAGTTATGTTATAGTTATGTTATAGTTATGTTATAGTTATGAATGCCAGATAAAAGGCGTTCACTCTCCCCCCGTGTCACTGTCTTCAAACGCTCTTGGACCAGGCACGGTCCCCACGGATTTCTACATAGTTATTACTATGTAGAAATAATCTGAAGTAGTATCTTTCTGTTTCATGTGGCAGGGCTGTAGCGCCATCTTCTGGTAGAATAATTCAAATGTTCCTCTACAGCAGAGAAGGCCAACCCTGGTCCTTGGGCTTTTCTTTTGGCTTCCTCTTGTTAGCAGTTGATTTACACCTGGAAACACCAGGTGATGTTATTTCAGATCCAAAGTGAGGTGGAACAGAAACCTGCAGACACAACAGCTGTCATAGGCCAAGGTTGCTGACTTTGGGTCTACAAGCAACACACCGTAACCCTAACCCTAACCTTAACCCTAGACACTTTGAAATGATTTAGACCATGTGGCACCCTCATGTCATAACAAAAAAGTACAGTTATACAGATTGTAGTTCCACATATACTGACCACATTAAAGAATACATAAATCCAGCTATGCAGTGAAGACATTTTTTTATTTTATTTTATTTATTTTTTTTGATGAACTGGAACAAAACAAAACCTGTTGTGATACCAACAATATTCTGGGGTTAACTTTAACCCCACATTTTCGGACTGTACCCATTGTCCAGACATGGACATGAGCTTATGGTTTGTTTTGCTTTCTACTGAAAAGTCCATAAGACACTTTTTTTTTTTTTTTTTGTCTAATTTTGGATGACTAGGAGTAGGGAATACTGGACAAACTCTGGCCTGCATTTGTTGTGATGAGTTTTCGTTTGTGCTTGCAGAACGTTGACGTAGAATTCTGCACCCGGAGACTGTAGGATGGTTGTTCCATTTAGTACAATTCAGTTGACCGGGAGGACCCCGTATTTTAGTTCTGTACAGGATGGATTACACTGTCGAAAGTTTTATACCAGATTCTTCATCTCTGTCTCTATCTATCTACATATCCCACTCCTTCTCCCTTTCTAACGGAACCAATTAAGACATCTACACAGGCAGATTTTAGGTCAACTATCTGCCATCGTTGTTGTGGCGGGTCCTTCTGCACTGATTTGATAAAACAGAATGTAAACAGTACAGTAGCTAGCAGTGGAGTCGAAATAAATTGCATAATGATAACCTAAAAGAAAAATCATGAAATTCAGTTGGAGAAAATTATGTTTATTTATTGTTTTTGTGTATTTGGTGTTTTCTCTATATGCTGCATATAATGTCTTCTTCAGTAATAAAGTTATTTCCCGAGTCCACAGGGTGGTGAAAAAAGCCACTGTCGGTAAGAGAAGGATCGCCAGCTGAACTAATGTTAGCGGCAAAGCGCTGGTCTTCTATAATGTCAGCATTATTCCGTATACCTAGTTTGCTAACTGTGTGCGTTGTTTTATTTATTTATTTATTTATTTTATAGTGCACTCAAGTGGCTTGCAATTGTAGCGTGCGTCATTGTCATATTCCCTATTACCTTGATCACGTATTTCGATTAAGTGGACAGATTAAACTAGACGTTTTTAACTAGCACCTTAACTGTTGCTGTTATGATAATGAATAGTTGGTAACGCGTCGTAATCCGTTATTACATTTACGTCTACTTGATAACAACTCGCATGTTCACATTGACACTAGTCATGCCATAATTATTATAAAGGGTATTATAGAGCAGAACCTTGTTTTTGATAACTGCGCCCTGCTTTGCAGGCAATGCTAAGGCTGCCGGGTCTGAACACCGACGGGCCCCGGTTCCATTGGAGGGTGAAGAGGAGTGGAATCCGTGGGGCGAGGAGGATCAGGCTGAGCTTCTCTCTCTGCAGAGGCGGAGGGATGCGTTTAGCTTGTACATGGAAAACCTGGCCAAGAACAAGCCGAAAAGATACAGAGTTCAGATCTGGGGCAAAGCTGCCATCGGTGAGTAATAAAACTCCAAAGGTATTTATCCAAAGGGTAAAGGTAAGGAGAAGACTAGTTACTCTTTACCCTTTCCTCTGTGTTTACTAATTGGTGTGATTGTTAATCTGGAAGGTATAAGAAATCTGAACAAATGTTTGTGAGAGTAGGACATAAGTGTGTGTTTAGGCCCGTTTCAGGCGTAGGTTGTGAATTCTCCCCGGTTGTGTTTGTGCAGGGCTCTATCTTTGGGAACATATTTTTGAGGGGCCACTGAATCCTGCAGACAGAACAGCACAATGGAGGGAAGGTGAGGTGCTGTCAGGCAAGATCAGCTTCAGGTAAGTCTTAAATGGGTTTCACCTGTTACTACCAGCTCCACTTAAAAACTCTTTGTTAACCTCTGCGTAAGTGTGTGAGGGAGGAAATACGTTCTTTTTCACGCTTTAGATGGTTTGCTTTTAAAAGGCGCTTGGTTTATGTGACCAGTTAGGGTTTTGCGTAAAGACGTATTTGATAGTGAGATAAACAGCGGTTGCATTCTCACTGAATTTTCGATCCTCGTCCACCTAAGAATATATTCTGTTAAGCACATTGCATGTGTCAGGCCATGACTATCTGTACAAGTATGTTAAATCGAGAGAAAGGTGTGCGGGCTGTTACACCTGCGTGGGGACGTGCTTTGCTACCGGTTACTACATTCTCAGTGTGAGAATGGCTGTTTTCAACATCCTTCGTCCTTCTGGGGTTCGTCAGTGACCAGACCCCCCAAAAAAGATCTACTATTGTGGGTTAACTGGGGGTCCTGGGGAACCTTCATTTGATTGGACAATTCTCCGGGTCAGTGGCTCTGCCCATCTGTGGCTCCTAGGGTGGATTATAGAGTGCTTCTGAACAGAAAGCACCAACATGGTTGTTTAAAAGAAAAGAAAAGTCTCTTAATTGCCTGGAAATTCTTTGCTGTTTAAATCCATATCTTACATGCGGATGTATGTGTTGGATGTATTAGACGTATTGGATATGTGCAGGGCTGCACGTCTGCTTGATGTGGGAATTAACATCTGGTGAGAAACTGAAGAGCCTTGTCCTGCCAAATGCTACCAGATAAGTGTGGAGTTTTTTGTGTTTGTGCTCCTTGCCCTCGGTAACGAGGTCCTTCACTGCACGTGAGCGACACTGTGAACAGCCTTTCAGACAAAGTGGAGTGGACCGAGTGGGGAAGCTCTCTGGTCTGGCCCTGTACTGTATGCTTGTTTTTCCACAGGACCACTCTCCTCTCCAGTGATGAAGCAAGCATGTGAAAGAACAGCTCAGACTGCTTCCTGAGTGTGGAGTGGGCTGAAGTGGGCTGGCCCTCTGTAACCCCGGGGGCAGAGTACCTCCCGCCAGGGGGATGTGACCCCCATCAATGAAGGAGTGGTCGCGGTGTTCTGAGGCTGCTTAAAGGAGCGCACTGCCAGCCCTAGAACACCGAGTTCTCTCGTTTGTTTCGAGCCCTCTTGTTAGTACGTGGCTGATCGGGTCCTGGAGAACATGGGAGGTTGGGGGGAAAAGTCAGCATCGACTTTGTGTGCACTACAGGTGGAGGGATAGCCAGCGGTGCACTACAGGTGGAGGGATAGCCAGCAGTGCACTACAGGTGGAGGGATAGCCAGCAGTGCACTACAGGTGGAGGGATAGCCAGCAGTGCACTACAGGTGGAGGG
>JAOYSI010025302.1:0-19988 GCA_025775065.1 Hiodon alosoides | reverse complement strand
ATAGCCAACAGTGCACTACAGGTGGTTCATTATTGGTTCTTGGTTCTTGCTGCAAGGACTACACTGGAGATGATGCCCCTCTTTGGATTTGGCACAGTCATGTCTGGAGAGGGGGAGGAAAACAGTATGGTTAGCAGCTGACAATAAATGGGAGGGATGGTATATGAATGTTTACTGTTGTGTGACATTATGTAGCCTCAGCAGGTATAAACTATTGCAGCATACAAAAATGTGGTGAGAGGGGTGGGAAGGAAATGTAGCCATGAAGGTGATGAGAATACTTCCCAAGTGTAAGCCATGCACTCCTTTTATACACCGTGCAGCACACGTCAGGACTTGCATTGTGTCCTGCTGTCCGCAGTTTTTACACCGGCCCGGCCGTGGTTCAGGGACACGTCCCCCTCGACACGGACAACGTGGTGCTGGTGCTGAACGGCCGCGAGGAGCAGAAGGTCTCCTACGCCACCCGGTGGCTGCAGCACGTCGGCGCGTTGGTGCAGGCCCGCACCGTGTCCCGCGTGGCCGTGCTGCTGCTGGGCAGCGAGCGCTGCACCAACGACTGGATCCGCCCCTTCCTGCGCCGGCACGGCGGCTTTGTGGAGCCGCTCTTCCTGGTGTACGACAGCCCCTGGGTCAACGACAGAGACGTCTTCCAATGGCCTCTGGGCGTGGCCACGTAAGTGAGCGTGGCCGGCTTCAGGTTTTCCGTCTGGCCTCTGTTCTTTTACTGAACATCCAAGGTCAGCAGTTGTTTTTTTTGTGGCCTTGGGTGCCCTAGGCATCTTTATAAGAGTACTTTAGTACCGTCTATATACCACTATTAGACTTGAATTCATTTTATTACCAAGTAATTACCATTGTAATTAACCTTGTCTGAAGTTTAATTTAAGTTTGACAGTGGTTTGCTCTTCACATACTTTTTTTCTGTCTGCGGCCTCTGTCTGTGCCTCTTAGTTACAGGGAGTTCCCCATGGTCAGGCCCAACACAGAAATGCTGAGCGCAGCGAGACCGTACCTCTGCAGTTTCATGGGTACCGTCTACAAGAACTCGTCCAGAGAAGCACTGATGGCCGTCCTCAGACAAGGTGGCTGGGAGAAAGAGTGCCTGACCGCCGTCAGAGACAAGTATGTCACCCGTCTCCCCTTCCCCCTGTTCCCTGTAGAGCGCTGTTTCCACAAGTGCTGCACAACCTTCTCCCTGTAGGGAATGGGGCAGATGGGAGGTGGCCTTTGTTTTATAGATTTCGCAAGGAAACGCAGAATTCTTTTTCTTTTACCCGTTTGCGGTAAACAGGGTGGCCTTTAAGCCGTGCTGGCTGACTGTGATCTTTCTCCACGCTGTGCCAGGTGGCTCCCCCTGGAAACTGCAGAGAGCCTGGGGCGGTACCACGCAGCGCTGGCGCAGAGCGACCTCACGCTCTGCCCAGTGGGCGTGAACGCGGAGAGCTACCGCATTTACGAGGCGTGCTCGTACGGCTCCGTGCCCGTGGTGGAGGACGCCACCACGCCGGGAGGCTGCTCGGGCGCCCGCGCCTCCCCGCTGCGCCTGCTCAAAGCCAAGGGGGCACCCTTCCTCTTGGTCCAGGACTGGAGGGAGCTACCCGGCCTGCTGGAGAGGGAGAGGAGGATGAGCGTGGAGGAGAAGGTGGAGAGGAGGCGTCAGCTGCTGGAGTGGTACAGCGGCTTCCGGGCCTCCATGAGGGATCGATTCACGGAAGTCTTGGAAGAGGCCTTCTTCAGGGGGGGCTAAGGGGCCTCAGGGTTCTCTACCACTGCTCAGACCCTCACCCAGATGGAACGGGCAAGGTGGCATCCAGGTGGCAATGGCTATATCAGTGGCAGAAGATAGGCAGGAGGCCTGACAGGCATCCAAGAGACTGGCTTCGCTCTCTTATCGCCAGTACGGATGGTGTTTAAATCCTGCACCTACTGCACTAGTTCACAGGCTTTTTCTTAACCAGTTTTCAGTGTTCTCACCTGAGCGCTCGCGTCTGCAGGTCAGGGTCAGGGTTAGGGTAAAACATGGCTGTGCTGTGTTTGCACAGTGTGCAGGGACAAGCTGGAAAAATACTACATATTTATTTGGCGTTGTGATGTTCTGGCAGTCCGCAGCGGTTTTCCATTTAATCTCTGGTTTGGACAGTACGTGTCAGCACCCCATTGGATAATTAACACAGTCGTAGTATGGCCTTTGTACTAGAAATGGTGAGATTTATATTGTAAATTAATAGTTTAAATTAATGTCATGTAAATAGTAGATATTTTTGTTGATCTTGATGTTTAATTTTGAATGCTTTGTAAAGAAAAATAAACGATTTCACAATTTACTGTAGCTACAATGTGTTTAATTTCTGTTTTAGTCCAGCAGAGGGTACTGTGCATTCAAGATTGTTTCAATTCACTTGGTGACAAATTGGAAATGAGTATATAGGCGCATAATCCAAAATTGCAACTCAACCGGAACGCAGATGCTTGGGTATTCTACAACCCCCCCCAAATTGCACGCATGTTTCACCCGACCCCACCTTCCTCCTGTGGCGCCCTGCCTTGGGTTCGAAATATTGCTGGTAGCCTTCCACGCAGATGAAAGCACGTACTGCAGTCAGTCTTCTGACCCTTTGCCCCTTCACGTCCTCTGCTCTGCGACTGCTGCGCGTCAGGCTGTTTATTTTCAGGCACGTTCACTCTCTGTCCTGCGCTACGCCCCTCTCTACTGTTGATTCGGCTCTTCATCTCTTCTAAAAAGTTTTTTTAAACCGCCACTAGATGGCGCACAGGCATCATGTATCCCAGGAGCATCATCGAAGTTGCTGGATAACGCCTTTTGCAATGCTTATGTGATCATTTATTCTATTAGTTAATTTCTTCATCAAAATTTGAAAGGCAGATACATTCAACATTGCTTGCTATTAGCGTTGTCGTGCTTTAACGTCATTTGAAGAATGATAAACAAAATTTCCTAGTTTATGCTTTTAAAAGATTCAAATTAAACCGTCTGGTGTGTTGCAACAATGCCGGTAAACTGACGCAGTTGACAATAAACTGACAGCCGAATATATTTCTCATAAACTTAAGGGGTTTTTGTGCACTTTTGAAAGAGACCGAGTATCTCTCCCATCTCTGCCTGCTTCCAGTCAACACATCCGGGAGTGTTGCTAACCTTTACAGCAGGGCAATTGCAATGCAGCCAATTAATGACCTTGTCTTGGACAACATTTGCAGCTGTAAGGATTTCATTCATTTCAGATCGGGTCCGTTTGCCACACTCGGTGCAGGGGCACGGATCTTGTTGGTAACTTTTTTCAGGGAGGAGTCACTACATTTGGGTCCAGTAAATCCATACATGCGATACGGACTCCTGTGGAGCCTGCCGGTTATTCGCTCAGCTCTTTGCTCCGCCACTCTGTCAGCACCACAGGGAATTTCGCAGATCGCACTCAAAGGTCGGGGTTTGTGTGCTTTATTTAGAAGGCAATTACCAACGTTAACGCCTCCTGGTGTCTCACAACAACTGAATCTGACGAACCTGCGGGGGGCGACGGTGAGTCTTCTTACACCTGTTGGTTGTTTATTTGCTTATAAGTCAGCGCCTTCCTCAGGTATAACCCGGTTGTCCTCCAACGAAGCGAAATGAACAACCACCTCTTTTGGAGGAATGAGGGATTCATTGATTTACCTAAATGACTGCACTCTCTTTAAGGATGGGGTGGTGGTTTTGGTCGCTCCTTAGCTACACAGCGAGCCCATTTGGCTTCACAAGCGCCTGCAGGTTCCTTCCGTCTTTCCCCCCCAATCGGCCCTGAACCTCCTGCACCTCATGGCCCGCAGTTCGGTAACCGACCAGCGGCTTGGAGGAGTTCGTCCAGTTGTTGAGTTCAACTCTAGACTTTATTACACCGGCGATTGCAAATTTTCGAAATTAGAAAGAAACGAATGCTTGCTTCGGAGAACCCTTTAACTGATATTTTACTTGGTCTATGAGCTATGAGGTCTATTTCCTTAACAAACATCAGAATCACAGCATGCAGACGTCTGCGACATTGCTATTTTAATTTAAACTGAATGCAGTAGATAATTACTTTAACACTGAACTAAAATCTTACAGCATGGTTGATATCTTCCTACCTACTTACGACTAACACAGTTTAAAATTTCTACATTCATCCACTTATACAGCTGGATATTTACTGAAGAAATTCAAGTTAAATACCCTGCTTACGGATACAGCTGGGGAGACATTTGAATTGGCAACCTTTTGGTTACAAGCCTGTCACCTCAACCACTACTCCACCAGTAGCTACAAAGCCAGCTACCGTTCACGGGTGTCTCTGATGCGTTTTCTACACGTTTAATTAAATAATGAAAATAATTTCAACACATTTGTGTTTCCTGTAATTAAAGGTGACATTGTGTTGAAACAAAGATGCTAATCCCTGGCTACCTCCTCCTGTCTCACTTGAAACTTTCTGATAGTCAGGTGAATGGAATCAGGCGCTGGAATCTCCATCCCACAATATGTAAGCCAATACCACTAGTAATACAATAGGCCTATATTGTAACCTGTTCGTGTAGTTTTACTAACCATTATGAGAAGTTCCGCAGTATGATCATTAGATTTTACATGATAAATGTTGAGTTGTTCTGGGGACCAATATATATATTTAAATATTTAAATATATAAAAACTGTATTTTGTTAAAACAGATTATTTGAAATAATTGTGTTTTACTGAGGTGTATTTATCGATTAGTACCATTATCATAAATGCACCATATTGGTAGAATTACTTAAAATTCAATTTACATATTTATCAATTAATTTAAACTTAAAGCGAACTATTCGCGTTGATTACCCTGGGGATTGTATCATACAGTTAGACATAAAAGGCGCATCTACTTAAAATGTTTATAATGTAATTGCTTCAAAATGTTTTACTTCGGCCATCCCTAGCCGGTTTCTCCTTTGTTTCCGCTCTGTTCCTTTGCGATCCCACCCATTTCCAGTCGCTATCAGGGTATTGCGCTGCGGTTGGTTTGGGTCTGGGAAACAGTGAAGTGCAGGACTGACAAATCTTCGTTCGCTGAGGAAGTACGCGTTACCACAACATCGCCTTTTCCTCCATTAGTATCCAACGTGCAATTGAAGACGCGCATATTTCCTCGCTGTTATGTTCAAAATATCGATCTCTTGATTTTCAAAACCATGTTTTCTGTTTTACCGGCCACCCGCTTGGCTGTTACCGTTTGTGATTCCAGATTCGATTGATATAAAGGTTTCGTGACGGATTTGTTCACTTTTCAGTCGCTAGGAACGCCGAACAATGGACTTCGAAGACGTCAGTTTTTCGTAAAACCAAAATAAACAGTTAATTAGGAATTCACCGAAATACAAAGCCACTGTATGATAGGTAAACAGAGGTGATAACTAACGAGAATTCTGTTGATACACTGCCCTAGACCTGTAGGATGCACGTTGCGGTGTAAGCGCACAACAGGACGGGAACATTTAACTTCAAACAACTACTTGTGGGGACCCAACATGTCTACTCCAACGAAATTCAAAAAGGATAAAGAAATAATCGCCGAGTACGAAGGTCAAGTAAAAGGTAAATAATTAAAAATGAATATAGTTTTTGGCTACCGAGGTTCTTTAATAATGTGGCGATATTTTTCAAAACTGCAGAGAACGATTTTCATTGGTGTTATATACGGTAATACTGTGCAATGCTTTTCCCGATATAATCACATTTTCCTTATTGTTTAGGGGTTGTTAGGGTTGATTGTGGCCTCGTTATTATATATTGGGCATTTACTGGGTCGTCCGCGGAAGAGCCTATGACCATTTTCTTTAAGTTTTTGTCATTTTATCATGTAACATTCACTCAAGATGGATTTTGTAGCAGTAGTTTGGATGTGTGCCGTTTATTTAATTTAAGGATTATTTAGTCCAGATTCTGCTCGAGGCAGTTTGTTATGCAAATAACGCAGTTATTTTTATATATATATATATATATATATATATATACTGGCTTAAATGTGTAGAACTCACGACTCTTGTGAAAACAGAACAGTGCATCTCGCCTCACTCCACGTGTTTGGGTGAGTGCTACTGGCTTGGCGATCAGTTTTTCGAGTTGTGAAGAGAGGGCGACTTGGCACACGCGGATCGCGTTGAGGCGCCGCTGGAAGTTCTGTTTCCGTGTTGTTTATGTTTACACTTCCGATTGGACTGCAGACGTGGACCTTTTGGCGCCGTGACAGGAACTTTTATCTTGTTTTTAGTTTAGTTGCGACGCCGGCGGTTTTGACTTCTTGAATATGTCTGTGTAACTAACAGAACATTACTAATATTCCCATCACTTAAATGGAGTGAACAACTTATGTGCACTATATTTGAAATAAATGTTTAATCAAGCTCATCACACACGATATAATAAAATACTTTTAATCATTTATTTTAATTTTATTTACTAAAAACTCTGATTTATAAATATATGACCTGCTCACAGATTTTAACGGATGTTTTTCTATCACTAAAACCAGCTAACCCTGTGCAGTTGTGTTATTGGCCAAAATTGGGTTCAAAATGCCCATTCGAATTAGTGCACTGTGACGAATAGTTTGCTTCTTGGAAGTAGACCCGGCCTCAGACCCGTAGATGTCAGTGCATTGACTGCCGTGGAGATGCTGAGTATTATGTGACCTCACCGAAGCAGGTGTGTTTGCCAGGGCTTGCTGATGCCTTTACGTGATGCTCTGCTGATGGCGATAACAGGACCATGCTTATTCGCGGTCTCTTTAAATGCCTCGTATGGTGCTTCTGAATGGAAAATGTTAACGCTATTGTCTCTTTTGGTATAAAGCCCTTTTCTGTTGGCTGCTGCTCTGCGCATGTGTGCCCTCAACAGTTGCCCTCTCTTCCTCCCCAGTCCCTTCGAACAGAGCAGGGCATTTGTTTTCAATGAGCAGAGGGATGAAGGCCTTGCCGCCCTATGGTAACCATGGGGATTTGGCCTCTAGCCAGGAAGGGCATTCTCCTGAGCTCTTGGTTAGCTTTTGCTGGAGCAGGACCCTCGACCCGTATCTGGATGGGGGGGGGTATGAATGAACTAAAACGTTCCTGTTTGCCAGGAATGTGTAGACCCTTCCCCTAATATGACTAATGGCTTTTAGTTGTCAGTTCCTGCGTGACAAGATTTGGTGGGTGGGTATGGTTCACCGTGACTGGCAGGAACAGAACACTGACACTGGTGGGGCTGACCACAGCGTCTAGGCTGGGACGGGCGAGGCTCTTTGTTACCCACCAAGACCTTTTCCTGGCTTTTGTGTATATCTGAAAAGCAAAGCCTGGTACAAAGCCTGTGCTTCCATTTATGCCAACTGACCCAGCGATGCCCACGGTAATGTTACTGGCTACGGCTTAGCATGAATGGCAGCTGTAAGGCTAAAGCGGCCATTGGCCAACAGTGCACTCTTTGCGTTTTAATTTGACAATGTGGCTCACTTGCGTAAACCAATCGGGAAGCTTCACAGAGATGATGCGCTTTCTGCCTCTCTTGTTCGTCTTCCTGAACACACGTGCGACTTGCCCCAAAACACCATGGCCTTCTTAGCGGGTGTTTGAACGGCGAAGGCCGGCGAGAGAGAGGCAATGCCGATGCTGGTTGAAAGGGGATCTTGTAAACACTGCCTGATTCTTTGTTGTTGTTTTTTGTGCAGGAGACGTGGGGAAAGCGGTATGTTTTAATCACCTCCTGGCGCTGAAACCCTGGACATCAGAGCTTCACATTAGAAGTTATTTGCCGATGTGTGCAAGGCTGACCGTGTTAATATAGTTGTTGGTCCCATAATTTGTTTTTGTTGTGAGAATATGTGTTGACTTTTGTGATTTGACACTGGGTTTCCTAGATGGATGGGTTTACTGATCTCGTAACAGAAAATGTGTAGGGAGCCGGATTTTCCCATACCTTGTTCACACATTCAGCTGAGTGTCTGGAAAGACACTGGACAAAAAGCCACTGTCTGACGCGTCACCACCCCTGGCTGCTGTTTGGTCCCATTTCCCTCTGTTATCAGTAAACTCAGGGGGCGCAAATGCCCCATTTCTACAGAGATACCAAAAGGGAATGATATCTCAAGAAAACTGACCCCAGAAGAGGTTTGTCAGTGGAGGTTGTCGGTAGTCTTAAACCCCTCTCGGTACCTCACCGCTCGCACGTGTCTCTCTGCCGTAATAGCATGAGACTGTGGAGTCCAAGGAATGGTTGGCATAAGACAGCCTCAGTACCTCCTCAGATGGCTCTGTGCAAACGGACCTCGCTCTGACCTTCACTACACGGTCACCGGGTCATTGGGACCCAAGAGCCGGCCGTCCTGAAGCTGCGTCGAACTGTGGCCTTGCCTCGCTATTCCTGTGAGCATGAAACTGTGCTGGGGCTACCGATGTTTAGCCCCTCGCCGTAAGAGTTGAGAAAATCCCCCCTGTAGATGAGTAGCCTTGTTGCTCGTCAAAAGTGGGGTACGGATATTTGCTGCGTTGCGTCTAAATCTCCCAGAAGATAAGGATTAGGATATGCAAATGTGGCCCTCCTCTCACCGGTCCCCCGCTGTCCCCTGCCTTTGATCTGTTGTTCTCCGCAGGTGCCAGTCGTCCTTGGTTGACATTGATCTCAGCTGGCGCTGGACTTGTCATTCAGCTGACGCCACTCGTTCCCCGTGGAAAGCTCCTTACTTCGGCTAATGAAACCCGCTGCAGCGTCTTCCCGTGTGACGGTCGTCAAAAGCTTGGCGCTGAAGCGGGATAAAGGGTTTTTTGCTTTCTCCGCATCGTGCTTTTTCCATGCACTCCTCTCCTTCAGTTAACGGTCTCCTTCAGGATTCACAGCCTGTCACTGCATGCAAATCCCTTTATTTGCATGCAGTATCAACAGCGTGTTGCCAGTCCATTTACTTAACTCCAAATCGACTGATTCCCTTGATTTACACTGTTAAGTAAAGCGTAAAATGCGAGAACACAAACTTTTTGGAGGAAATGCATTGACGTTGCAGTGTGGTAGGAAGCAACATCTCAAAATCGCTATGGAAGTATTTTGGAACCTGAGTTGACTACAACCTCCCAATGCAGTGCTTCTCTCTTTTAATATTGTATTATACAGGACTGGAAGCAACCACGCAAGGCATAATGGGAGATGAAGGGTTAACTCTGAGTAACAAGTATAACTGTAGTTTGAGCACTTGCCTGTAAAATCTGTACTTTTTCATGCTGATATGAATGGCTGAAGTATGCCCACATATCTGGCTTGTTTGATCGTTTTTTATCATTTTTATGAAGCATTTAAGTGTGAATTTGCGTCATTTCCTATTGCCAGGGAGACGCAATGTAGCATGTGACACGTTGCAGGACAAATTTCCGATTTCACAGACAGACGACTTAGAACTTGGTGTGAAACTTCATGCTTCCTAATTGTATATCATCACTAAATTTACAGGACATTGCTTTTGTGCTGTAGCATTCCATTTAAGATAGGGAAAACACTAAAACCAGTGCTGCTTTCTATTCCTGTGTTCATTAACCTTCTTCTGAGCTGTGCATGATGTGGTATTGATGTTCTGCTGGACGGAGCAGAATGTGAACCTGGTGTGGGCTCTGACCCTAGTGTGTGCTCCCGGGCCGAGGTGTGGGCTCTGACCCTGGTGTGTGCTCCCGGGCCGAGGTGTGGGCTCTGACCCTGGTGTGTGCTCCCGGGCCGAGGTGTGGCCTCTGACCCTGGTGTGTGCTCCCGGGCCGAGGTGTGGCCTCTGACCCTGGTGTGTGCTCTCGGGCCGAGGTGTGGGCTCTGACCCTGGTGTGGGCTCTGACCCTGTGTGCTCTCTGCTGAAGTTGTGGGCTCTGACCCTGTGTGCTCTCTGCTGAAGTTGTGGGCTCTGACCCTGTGTGCTCTTAGGCCGAGGTGTAGGCTCTGACCCTGTGTGCTCTCGGGCCGAGGTGTGGGCTCTGACCCTGGTGTGGGCTCTGACCCTGTGTGCTCTCTGCTGAAGTTGTGGGCTCTGACCCTGTGTGATCTCGGGCCGAGGTGTGGGTTCTGACCCTGTGTGCTCTCTGCTGAAGTTGTGGGCCCTGCCATCTTGGACGGGCTACGCCTCGCAGAACAGCAGTTTTCCTTCCACGCTGGGCTTGCTCACAGGACTGAGTCACCACCGACTCACTCGTCTGCTCAGATCCCAGGAAATGTAATGTGGTCTCATTCTTATGTCCTGAGAAATTGTGACGGGACTGGTATGCGTTTCTTTTTCTCCCCCATTGTTTTATTGCTGTTTTATTTCTTCTGGGTTTTGGTTTATTAATAAGGTTTCCAGTACATATATGACTAAAGTTTTGTGGCAAGGATTACTCTTATGTAACACACAAAGTACTTTCAAACCATTGACAAAGCCTGGTTTTAACGTGGTGACTCACATCAGCTGTAGCTTAAATGACTGAACAGTACCGGGTCAGACAGTACATTAACGGGTACACAGTACCCGGCACGAACTAAACCAGTGATGCATAAACAAATAGCTGTTTATACGCATTGGCGTGGCCTGTGTAGGACTGATCCACACCGCTCAGGAGGAGAACTCGACACCTGGTTAGCTATTTTGTCCCGTTTGTAGATTCTTATTTGTTCTGATTGTAATTCCACCAGGCCGGGCCTTGAGGCAGCCTCCCTGTTTAACATTTCCTGTGAATTGAGCTCTTTATTTGGTGCCTATAGAGAGCCGCTCGAACCTTATCCGAGCCTCTAACCCAGACAGGAAACTCAGCTGTTATCGCTGAGGATGTGGTGAACGGCGTATGAGCTTTGTCAGCCATGAGGGCGCTTTTACAAGGTCTCCGTGTCGTAACGTTGGTCTTTTCGTCCCGAGCTCGACATACACCCACGAAACCACCAGACTGGTTTGTGGCAAAGGTTTCAGTGGTATCCCCGTTTCAGTGGTATCGTGCTTGAAGGCTGATGGGCCCTCGAAATACATTTTATCTGACCAGAGTGCGGGGCGTTTGGCGTTTACATGGACAACTCTAGGCTGGTCTCCCTGAAGATTCCACACATGCCAGTTCGTATTGCTTGCTATTTGCATATAGAGGCCTTTTAACCAACATTTGTTAGGTAATGTTTTAAACCACCTAAAAATACATGTAAGAAGCCTGTCTGTTGGAATTGAGGCGTGTCAGTAAAAAAATAAATTAAAAAATCTAAAAACCTTAAATATGTCCGAGATCCAGTAAATGGCTCTTCGCCTTTAATTTTTTTTTACGTATAGGCAAATGGGGTTGGCACTCATTTATCAAAGGATAATAACTCATAATTAGCTTTCTACCTAAATTTAAGCTATTGTGTCTTACGGGTCATGATTTGTGAGTCACGGTAACAGGACAGGTCTAGAGGGGGGAAAAGTAAATATTTTCTTCATAAATGTAAAAGCAGGGACAAAGATCCAAATGTATCTACGTCCGTAGAGAATTTATATACACGTAGGGTATTGCATTTTTTCGATACCCTACAGGTATTAGCCACACGTTTAAAAAAACAAACAACAAAACTACTTGGTAAGTCTAAAGTATGGAAGGATCAGTACATATTTTTAAACTAGCTATAGGACTATAGGACCCCCCCCTTCACATTGTAGTACCACTGGCCATCTGTTTTCACCACTTTCCAGCTCTGGTGTAGAGGTTGGCCGTGGTCAGAGCCCGTCTTCCCCCTCCGCCCAACAGTGTGTGGAGCTGGGGGCGGGGCGCGTTGACAGGACCGTCTGGGTTTCCTCACGGCCCTGACTCTGCAGTGCACTGAGCCCAGTAAACGGATCTGTGTGTTTTCTCATGGTCCTGACTGTAATGCGCTGAGCCCACTAAAGGATTCTGGGTGTTTTCTCAGGGTCCTGTCTGCAATGCGCTGAGTCCACTAAAGGATTCTGGGTGTTTTCTCATGGTCCTGACTGCAATGCGCTGAGCCCACTACAGGATTCTGGGTATTTTCTCATGGTCCTGACTGCAATGCGCTGAACCCGGTTAAGTTACCTGGTCCTACCCTAAAGCCCAACAGAACTAATGTCCAGTAATGTTGTTGAGGAAGAGGAGGTAACTCTACTGAATAGCGTTTTTGTTATGATCTTTAACAGGCGCCGGTTTCAGCTTTACTCTGTGTACAGTACCTTTCCATATACACAGTGACGATTGAAGAGTGCTGTACACTTTTTAAAATACCGGTTTAACACAATTTAGGGGAAGAACTTGCTCTCAGCGCCTGCTTTGACTCTTTGCTGGCGCTTGTGAACCAAAGGCGAGGTCTGCTATCGCTTGTTTGGGACCTCGTGGTGAGCAGTGCGGTCCACACCCTGAAACGTGACCCGTGACGTAAACAGTCACTCGTAACCGCGGGGACCCTTGCGGGGGAGGGGTGTTAGTGCTCTGTGGGAGACGAATGCTGTTTACGCTGCGTAAGTGTGGTCTTATCTCTTATTTAAAGCCAGTTAAATTGGTGGAGTTGGACTGTGTATGCATGTAGCTTTGAAGATGAGGATAAACAGAAAAGGCATTTCCCATCTCTCCTCTTTGGCCGGCCACTTAGGCTTCCTCTCCTTGCTTAAGGTTTCTTATTTTTATTTTGGACGTCTCTTCTCTGCTGGCTCGATCCGCCACCGCCCCCTCCCATCACCAGGGCGGCTCCCTCCCCCAACCAGCGGGGCGTGTCTCAGAGGGGGCTCCCCTGCTTTGGCCGTGTTCATTTCGGTCTGTCTAATTGCACGTCGTCCGTATGTCTAGAACTCTGAGCGTGACTGCATCATTGTCCTGGCGGAGACCGAGTTGGCTGTAACTATACCCACTGAAGCCTCGATGTTCCTCCTCATGGCTTCTCTGGGTATTGAGCGTCTCCGCTTCCATTTAGTGGGTATTTATTTCACAAGCGGGGGGGATCTGAATAGACCGGGCTGCTACCGAGAGCTTTGCTGTCTATCTTCAGTCGGTCGTCTGCGTCGACACACGTTTGCCATTGTTTCTTTATAAGCAAAGTTCAGCGTTCAGATCTGTTACACAAGTTCTGTGTTTATCCATCATCTCATTAAGATGTGGCCTTGCTGATTCTGTTTGAGCTATACTCTTATCAAGCCTGGTGTGAAGGGGGAAAGGAACCAGTATGTTTCCACGGCTCGCTTTTGTGTTGTCCGAGTTGGAGGCCAACGCTGTGCTGCTCGCTGTCTGGGCGTATCTCAGCCATTGCTGCGAGCGGAAAAGGGTCTGTTAAGGATTTTTAAGTTTTATGCGTTGGAAAAAGGGATTCCAAACGCATAGACTATAACCAAGCAAGCGCTCGTACTGCAGACACTGGACAGCTACGTATGTTCAGAAATGGTTCCTTATTTATTACAAGTAAATGATTCATTTAAAAAAAATGAACCCTATTGGTTTACTATGGTAAATTCTTGTACAGTATTATGCAAACGTTCATCTGTGATGCTTTCTAAAATGCACTGAGAAGATGTAACTCAAGGTCTCAAACTCATGTCTTGTGACTGGGTGCTGCAGCTTTTGCCGTTTCCAGATGCCGGTGGTTCCCAGATGCTGGAGGGCTTGACTGAGGGGGTCTTACCCCTTCTGCTCACGCTGTTTAGTGTTGGCACTGCTGACACTGATCTGTGCCGGCCTGGGGGCTACGTCCATGAGTTTGTTTTAGCTTTTATATTCATCGTCTCCTTGTCAGGAAGCCGTGACCCCCCCGCAACCCTGCTTAGTGCCAGCATAAACCTCGTTCCAAAGAAGCCTAGTGTTAGCTCACTGAACACATTGTTTTGTGTTTGATGAGTATTGTGCATCTGTGCACTGTGACATACTGCGGCTCTGCATCCAGCTGTTCATTTGACTTTCTCCCGCCTACATTGGGCTGCATTGATGGAGCGGGGATTGATCTACTGGCTCTGGGATTTCAGCCCTCTCTTGGCCTCCAAAGCCCTACCGGGGGGGCCTGGAGGCGGGGCTCGCCATCAATCAGTGGCCGTCCATTCGCTGAGGGTTCACTGAGGTCAGCGGAATGTCAGCGGAGGGGATCTCCTCCTTTGTCTCGGCCAGGCCCCGCTGATTGTCTGCGGCAGGCAGGGCCAGCCTGGGCTTTTATTCGCTGGACAATTCCATTCTCTGGCCTCTGTGGTCATCACTTTTTAGGAGGTCTTGCTGTTGTTTTATTTGGTTGGCTTCGTGGTTGCTGCGAAGCGCCACGGTTTTGGGCCCCCTCCACAGTCGGGATCCCCTCCACAGTCAGTGAAGGTGCCGGCAGGGCTGGAGCCTTTTTGGGAGAGTCGGGCTGCAGTAGAAGAGGGCTGACCTGAACTCTCTCCAGCCCTCCCTGGAAGAGAAAGGACTGGGGACCTTGCCACAGATGCAAGGTCTTGTAGGATCCTATGACTTCATCATTGACCCGGTGCAGAAGTCTTCTGCTTCTTCTGCTGATACTGTCCCACCCTGCTGAAGCGAAAGCTGATACAGTCCCACCACAGGAAGTTCTGACCCTCCCCTGCCCCCCTCTCTGTCCACTCCCCATTGTTGCTGTACGCTCCCCTGTATCTACGGGCTGTCAGCCCCAGAGACCCTTTTAGAGTGGGTGTGCCTCCTGGTGCTGACAGCTGGGACCACGGACCTTCACGCCATCCGCCGATAAATAAATGAAGCGCTGTGTAATTATCGCGCCGTTACCGGAGCGACACAAGTGCGCCTCTCGGAGACTGCCTGTCCTTTTCAGCTTTGCCCAATGAACGTTTGGGGACGTACGGGCGCTGATCAGATTTCGCTGTTGGTTTTTGAGCCGCTTGGGGTACGTGCTGAGTGATGGGGTATGCGTCAATAGGAGGAGCATGATTGGAATATAGGGCCGTTTCCTCTTTTATTTTATTTTCCATTAAAAACATTTTAAAATCAGGATTACCTGGCTCAGCAGCCAAGATCTCTCATCCATTCCCTGGGGAAACGGGAGGGAGACCTATTGAATGCCCGGGGGAAACTGTCTTTTTTTTTTATTTTTATTTTTTAATTTGTTCCTGAAATAATTGTCCTGTCGCTGGAGGCCAATCTGAGCCCCCGGCTTTTCGCCAGCTCCTGTTTTTACAGCAGGCCGGAAAGCCCTGTGAATGATTGACACAAGCCGCCCGGGGGCAGGATTGTCAGGATGGGCTGAACCCTTAGCAAATACACCCCCCTAACCCACCCCCCCGGGGACGGCTTTTATAGATTGAAGCCATATTGCTGAAGGTCAAAGGGCAAAACTGCAGACCCTTACCGAGGCTATGTAATGAATGGCCCTGAGTCAATCAAACATCTGTATAATTCGCCTTTGTGTATCGGAACGCTAGAAAGAGAAAGGTCCTAAGGCCTAGGCTGTACTTTTAGTTTTACATTGTCTATAAATATTTTGTCCCATCTGATATTTCACTCTGGTTAATAAAGAAGGTTCTCATTCGGATAGAGAAGGTGGATGAATGGATTTCACAGTGAGGTTTAGCTGCTTAGCCAGGTGTGAGAACGAGTAATGACTTCGTGCCTTTCCTGGTGCCCCGCCTCCTTCCTCGCCCTTCGCGGGGAAGATTCCTGGTGTCCGCCTCCTCAAGGTCAGCCGGGTCCCAGGCAGACTGCCGACGTGCCAGACGGTAAACCGGCTGGCCTGCGGCCGGCTTAGGAGGGTTTCTCTGGGCAGCGCAGCAGAAAGCAAAGTATGATTTGCATTGCTTTACATAAGTCCTGATATAGCCGTGCGGGTGGCAGAATGCAGCTGTCTGTCATTTGGAATGCGGCGAGGGCTAGTACAATACTGTATGTGATTAAATTTTTTTTTTCAAGGTTGACCTCATGCAATTCGAAAGAAGCCGTTATTTGGTTAACGTGTTGAGTGCGCCTGTCTGTGTGTTGTGGCAAATGCACAGAACCGGATACGTTTTCAGCAGTGCTTACCACATTCAGAGGAATTATAATTCTTGTGACAATACGTGAATAATTTGAACTGCCCCCAGTTTCCTGGCCCGTTTAACCCCCCGGTCCTGCATTGTGCGTCGGAGAGATTGGACCTAATCCGGGCCCTCTGGGGCTCCCTTTCCTGGAGGTGATGGACACAGACCCCCAGGCCCTTTAATATCTCTGCTTGACCCAAAGCTTTCTGCTGGACAAAAACGCCCTGGACAACGCGTGAGTAACTGTCCCAGCTGAGGCGGCGACTCCCGGAAGGCAGGGTACAGTGTTGCGTTATTGTTACCTGGAGCCTCACGCGCCCCGCGTCCCGTTCACGGATAATGAAGCTTGTGTCCGCTTGACGTCAGCGGCGCTCAGATTCTCACGCTCGCCACAATGGGGACTCTGTCTTTTCACTTTTCTTTTGCTCCTGAAGGGGTTGGGGGGGGGCAGGGAGAGAATGCCTTAGAGTTCAGAAGATCTGAAAACGAGCAAAGCAATAATAAAATTTGGATCCCTAACCTAGGGCCCGAAGATATCTGAGGCGCAGAGAAACGGGGACAGAATCGCGGAATTAAGAAATTGATATGGAATTTGGCCTAACATGGGATTTGAATATTTTTAAATTACTCATCATTTTCCAAATGGAAATATATTTACAGTAAAAAACTTTGGTTGCATGCGAATAGGTGGAAGAAAACGTCCAGGCTCTAATATTACTAGTTGCTTCTCGTGGCTATGCTAACCAAGCTATGTGAATTCATAATTTTGCTAGCATTGTCACCGTTTGAAAAAGGCAAAGCCCCCTCCCCCGCCAAAGGCTTGAAAACATCTCCTTGACAGCAAGGTACTGTGGCCAAGCCGGAGTGTTAGTGAAACTAACTTCTTGTTGTGCTGTTGGTTGCTAAAACGAACCTTCATGCTAATATTTATTCACAGATACCAACACCTCTCCTAATACATTCATATCATTAAATGCAAATATTTTTGTGACTCTTTGTTTCCGTACATGTAATGCAGTAACTGTGTTTTTACCACATAACACAGAAGGACCAGATTAGGAGGAACGCATTAATTTACAGGTATTTAAAAGAAACCAAAGCTATGCTTTTTAATGAATTGTTATTTTAGCTTGTATCTAAAATGTCGACTGAAGGCTAAAAAAATAAAAGAAAATCAAAGGTAGTCTCACAAAACAAAGCCAGTGGAGTCCACCACCCAACCTGCCTGGCAGAAAAGGTTCTACTCCAGATGTGTTAAGTGCAAAAGGTCATCTTCAGGGATGAACAGACAGGAAGTGGGTGCATTTGGTGCATTCTGGTTTAAAACAGTCCCCTAGGTATCATGTTTGTTTTATTTTGTGAAGGGGCACAAAAAAGATGTATCCAATTGATTTGGTGAGAACTAGACGGTAAGATATTTGCCCAGACGACCCTCACTCATCAGCATGTGTGTGAAATCCACCGAGCAGATGTGTGGTCCCCGTTCCGTCGCGTCCTCTCCGGCAGTTTTGCGTGCTGTACCAGCCCCCAGATTAACTCTGTTGGCATGGAGGGGTCAGGATAACAATGCAGTGTTTATGGTGTCTCCCCGACACACAGCGATTAGGACGCGTTGTTTTGTGTCGTTGCACACAATGAGCGCCCCGCCCCAGTTTCGTCTCATCTCCAGCACCAGGCGGACGTGCTGGTTTCTCCACTGAACTCCCCTTTTGCTTGTTAAGGCCTGAGTGGTGCCTGTTATGGGGTGGGCTTAAGAACGGAAACCATGCTGAAGAAAAAAACGGCTGGTCTTAACCAAAAGAGTGATACCATCTGCGGAGTTGGGCAGAAGACAAATATGGACACTTTGACAAAATGACTTGGTTGGGTCCCTAATTGATTTACCAGTCTAGGTAATGGTAGCGAGGTGCACGCTTTTGTTTTAAACAGGGTGGCTAATGGATGGCAAAAGCCAAGCCATGTTCTCATTAAAAACGTAGCCGTTTTTTTTTAAGTCCCTTTTTTCACAATGCCAAACGGGGGGGGGAAAAATGAGCTTTGCCGGCTAGCTGCCCTAGCAACCGATTGACTTTAAATTCGACTTTAAATGTGATCCGACAGTTAGCATTTGGAAGCTAACCAGCGCAGATCAGCTGTTTGCCAGCTCCCACAGGTGTGACGGCCTGCACAGCCGGCTCTCCGTGCGCCGAGTGCCCTGGGTGATTCTGTGCCGCGGAAATATATTTCCCTTAAAGGGAAATGGCCCTTCATCGTGCTTCGTCGTTTCTCACCACCCGGACGAGGCCGTTTCTGCACGGGACGCTCTCGGTCTGGAGAAGGCCTGCAGTCGCCCCCTCCGCCAGAGATCTCGGATTAAGAGACGGGGGCGGATCAAGGGTTTTCCTCTGCGTGGATGTCCGTCTGAAGGCCGAGGCCTTATCTTGACCCTTGTGGTCGGCGGCTTTTTTTCTCTAGCTTGGCTCGGGTGCGGTCATGCGGTCCCTCCACCTGAGCCTCTCTGCAGCGCTCCGATAGGGAGAAAGCCTGAGAGTTAATGAATGGCCCTTCTTCACACTTTTTAGTGGATGTGGATTGTAGCACTGAGGCATGGCTCTGGACTTCCGCAGAGCCGCATGGGTAAGTCTGATATAGGCCAGCTGATCTGAATGGGGAGGAAGGGGGGGGGTCTCTCCCCGTCAGGCACACATGCTGTCCAGCTGTGTGTTTCAGAGCGGATGTAGGCCTGTGCACGCTCAAACTGCTCGACGGGAGAAGACGGGAGAGCGTGGAATAGTAAAAACGTGGCAAAACTGTTAAAACCCACCAAAGGAGGGGAAACTTGCACCAGCTTTCACCATTGCACAAATACAGTTACCCTCAAGATCCTGTTACTGGAACCTGGTTTTTGAAGATTTTTTGCGCATGAGTTTCTATGCTAAGGAACGAGGCCTGGTTTTGTATTTTAGTCCCGGTTTCCATGAGTGATTTCTGACCCATTTCCCTTTTGACGGTGCGATTGAATGGCCGTTTCAACTGTTTGAATCAGCACTGGCTGCGCACTTCAGTTTTCAAAATGAGGTTTCGCATGCACAGAATGGGTTTGCGATTGCATGCTTTCTACGGGATCCTGCTGTGCCCACCCCCACCCCTCCACCATGCATAATTCACCCAGGACTTCCACGGGCGGAGCTTTTGCGGTGCTCAGGTGTCTGAGGTCTGTCGTCCTTGTCTGCTGGGGTGCGGTTCTTTATGGGGCCGGTTACCCAGTGGTCCTTCACATTTATCTCCCTCCTCGCTCCGGACCGAACGAAGCCCGAGATGAAGCCCATGGCGGCTGCCTGAAGGGAGGCGTTCGATGGTTGCTATTTGTGGGATTGTTGTGTAGAAAGGCGGGGGAGGAAATTCCTTTGTCTTATCTCAGTTCAGTTTTTCATTCATCTAGCAAATCGCATTTCATCCTACTTGGACGCCCAAAGTAATTTGGCTGGATTGTATGTTTAAACGGCAGTGGCCCGGACTTTTTCATATCCAAGGGATAAGTCTGTGCTACGTTTAGTTGCTTAGGTGACATCAGCGGTCCCTGTCTACAAAACACAGGTAGTATTTCAAAGGCGTCTGTGAATTGGTGGGCACTTTTCTCCAGTTTTGTCCATAAACCTGGTGTGTAGCTTGGTGGTGATGATTGTGATGTCTCATTTTGTACGACAAATGATGGGTAATGTTGATTACTTAAATATTTGTTTCCCTGAGTCAATACAAAGGGTGAAGCACCGTTGGCAGCTGTCCCAGCAGTGAGTTTTCGTTTATACGTCTCTACCAACTTTGCACACAGTGCTGCAGTGTCTCTCAGGTGGGTCTGGGATCGATTGTGGGCTGCAGTGTCTCTCAGGTGGGTCGGGGATCGATTGTGGGCTGCAGTGTGTCTCAGGTGGGTCGAGTATCGATTGTGGGCTGCGGTGGGTCGGGGATCGATTGTGGGCTGCAGTGTCTCTCAGGTGGGTCGGGGATCGATTGTGGGCTGCAGTGTCTCTCAGGTGGGTCG
>JAOYSI010025294.1:0-33193 GCA_025775065.1 Hiodon alosoides | reverse complement strand
CTTCTGCAGTTGATAAAAAAAAAACAATAATTTTGTTTTTGAATTTCTTTCTGACATAGAGAATCCTAATTTTTAAATTGGCGTATATGATTTGTGAGGGTTACTCAATTCAAAAAAATTACACAATTATTAAATTCTCTTTCAGACTATGCAGACAGTCAATAAAAAGATGGACCCACAGAAGACCTTACAGACGATGCAGAACTTCCAGAAGGAGAACATGAAGATGGGAATGACCGAAGAAATGAGTAAGATCCATTAACAATGAACTTCATTAACCACCATGCCCTTTCTCCTGAGCCCATCGTTATGAAAACAACCAACATATTTATTATATTAAAAGTTAGCATTGTTAAATTAAACGTAATTGATTTGCTGATGGTACTACATTTAACGCCTGTTTTTGACTTTTTATTATCTGCTTTAGTCAATGATACCCTGGATGAGATCTTTGATGAGTCAGGCGATGAAGAGGAATCTCAGGACATTGTGAACCAGGTCCTAGATGAGATCGGCATTGAAATCTCTGGAAAGGTGAAGAAGGCCAAATGTCAGTCTTGTCTGTTTTCAGAGGGGTACCTGGAAACATGTTTCCTGTTCTTGCCCTATTTTTTCCCCTCTTTCATCCTTGCCCTGTTCATCACCATATGTTAAAGCCGTGTACCTCCCCAGTATCAGAAGAGACGATGCCTCAAAGCATGCTCTGTATTTTGTACTCTTATGCTTATGCTTTGTGACGGATGGAGCTGCTGATGGAAGCAGATGGATGTTGCGGGGCCTGGTCTGTGAATGAATCCCGTTTCCCTGGTGATATATGAGCAGCGCTAGCCGTAAACCTGGCTGCCATGACTGAGTTGTGTAGTGGACTAAATGAGGAATTCATGTACAAATTTCCTGATTAAATGACATAGGGACTCCCGATGAAGGTATTTAGCCTTAAAACCTCCCAGCTTTTTCAGTGGGTTCTAGATTACACCCTAAGATTCAGGACATAAGAACAATGAGTTGTCCTTGATGAGGGGGGGTCTGCTGAAGGGAGTAAAGACTAATGCTAAACCATGGCTATTGTGTTCTGCAGATGGTGAGGGCCCCCTCTGCAGGAAAGAGCCTTCCCAGCGCCTCTACCTCCAAAGCAGTAACCATCTCAGATGAGGAGATCGAGAGACAGTTGAAGGCCCTTGGTGTGGACTGATCCTACGAACAGGATGAAGATCAAGTTCAATAAACTGATTGATGATTTGATTTAACAGAATGTAATTTTGACAACTGTGGGGTGTATGAGATTTGTGAAGAATTGCTCAGTGAAAGAAATACTATTTCTTTGTTTTTCAAAATTGTTGAACACAACCAGTCCTCATGGGTCTGTGTTTTAACGTTCTATGTGAAGGGTAATGGGGAAGTGGATACAAGTCAGCGCTCTCCTGACTCAGAACAAGTTAGATGCACAGCTAGGGAGAAAGGTGTTAGAGGAAGAGTTTTAGGAATATATTGGTTTGGAAGGAAAGCCACAAAATACCACAGTTTAATGTAGGTTTATTTGTATAAGTGCATGCACAATCCACAGTGACTCCCTGACCTGAGAAACAGTACTCAATTAATGTATTTTATTATTTTAGCAAATAATAAAAGGATAGAAACAAAAGCTCCATCAAGTCTGAGTAATCTTGTAACCATAATCTTTCATATTTGCTTATTTTTTATTTTATTTTTGTTCCATTGTTCCAGGTACCATGAACATTAGTCTTGGTATTCTTACTGATATTTAACTTATATGAATGTTACAATTCAGTAAATGTTTTTCATAGCTACGTTTCTAGGTTTAAAACTCTAATGTAAAAATAACTGATACTCAATTCTGCATGCATGACTGGTTCAAATGTCAAAAGTCATTTTGGAGGCCAATTCCAATAATTTTTTATCTCAAATTTATATGGTTTGTAAACACTTGTATTTTTTCCAAATAATAAACTCATTATTATTGATAATGATTTCGTAATTTAAGGTGGATAGCATTTTTTTTAGTTGTAATAATCCAGGTAACACATGGGATACGTATTTGGCCAATGCAAGGAAATGGCAATCAAATTACTCCTTTTATGATGAGGGAATGCACAACTTTTTGGTTTACTTTTACTTAGAATAGATTGCTTTGTACAAAATGTCAAAAATCTTTCATTTCCAATTTGTTACGGTATAAAGAACAATTGTATTTACTGCAAAGCTCATTTTAAATTCTGAACATGTCTCTTGTTTTGACTGCAGGTTAAAATTCTGATGAAATGTCTGTCTCTATCGCTGTTTTCCCTCAAACATTGGGCTACAGGCAATGCACAACAAATCCAAATGTGGCTCGTCTCGCACGCATGTCATGCCCATAGCAGAACCGTAACAATGGAAACGTGTGTGCCTTTTGGAGGAGTTCCCAATTGATGAATGATCCGATTTTGGCTATGCCTTTAAACCAACAACCCCCCGGTGATGTCATATCCTTCATCGGTACATTGGCTTCATCTACATTGGTTTCATGATCCATTTTTATTGTTATTTTTATTCTTTCTTTTTCTTTCCACAGTGTCATGGCAGATAAATGAATCTTCTGTATTGCTACATTTTTTTATTTTTAATGTGTGATCTGACTCACTGTTTATCTTTTACTGTGTATAGTTGCTTTTTGGGTCTTTGAGAGCTAACGCATATATATCAGAAAGGATAAGACTACATCACTCCATTGGCTGTAAAAAAAAAGGGCTCTATTGCAAATCACATAAGATAATTATACCTCCCAGATTACTCTCAATGATACATTTCCCTGGAGCTAAGGCATAGACTTGAGAATACCAATGCACACAGGCTCGGGCTGTGGTTGTATGCGACTTAACACTGTCTTGAAGGGGTGTAAATAAGAAACATGGGTGACTTATATAGCCTATTTCTATTCCTGTTTTTCTGTTTTTCATTACAGCCAGGTGTCTGAAATGGGTTTTGGTTTCTTTATGGGAAGTTTAATCAGGAATTTTGGTTTTGCAGACCGTTGGTCAAATGCTTTTTATTATAATTGTAAATTTGTTCTTGGCATTTGTCATGAATAAACTCTCTTTTAAAATGCAACCTGCTATGTGCTAGAGTTTGTTTTATATTCCTAAGCACAATGCCACGTCCTTCTAAGGGAAATGTTCTCCGTCTTAATTAATTCAACGTTGTATTTTACTACTTTACACATCCTCTGCCTGTAAATTATTGAGCCTTATTTCGCAGGCCCATCGAAACCTGCACATGATTAGGCTTCACACTTTTTCAGAACGATATATCTTAGAAGGCCATTTTGGTGCTCTGTAATCATTGATACTGCTTTGGGGGAACACTGAGAGAGATTTGCTACTGCTTACGCCAAGATACCACTTTTATTCTGTAATGATTGGTATGAAGACCCTGACAGCTGGTAGTCGTCGATAATAGACACATCAGACGATACTAAAAAAGACAGTCACACTGGTGTCCGAGAATCAGTTGTTTTTACTGTATTTTTTAAGGGGGCATGAGAGAAGTCCATCTTGTTTTAATTTTCTTCTTAGGCTATTATTCCTGTTGAATTAATGTCAAGGGAAAAAACTCGTTATTCATAAAGAGAGAAAAGCATTATTTTTACATGAGTTTTTTAATGAGGTTTTTGGAGTTGCTTCAGTTAAATGGACCACTGAAGAGCTTCATGAATTTTATAGAAAAAAAAAAAAATAATTATGGAAATATCTGATATGTCGGTTCAATTATTATTTTTTTTTTTACAAAGCATAAAAATGTAATTTTCCTTTTGCCTGGTTTTCTTAAACAACAAACCGTTACATGTTTGTACCAGGATTTGCCCAGTTATTAATATTGCCCCACAATTGCACCACAATTGCCAATTACTTTGGGTTGTTTCTAGGCTATGTCATTCAACATTTTGGCACACTTTCTCATGAGTTCAGTGATGATTCACGTATGTCCAGAGGACAAGGAAATTACTGTATGGATGTGTTTTTTCACCAAGTCAGCTGAATTCCCTGCATTCGCCCGACAACGTAAATCACCATTGGGACAAATAAAACAGCGCCCCCGCATTTCTGTCTCAGCCCACCATGGCTGCAGGTAGACTGAAGGCTTTATCGCCTCATTAAGGCACAGACGGCCTGAGATGTAAATATAACCACGATCAAACCAACCGGGAGTTTGAGAAACCTAATGTGGTCCAAGGGTGGTAAATTAACTTGGCTCACAGAGAGATGTTACTCGTCCACAATCACTAATATCATTTTCTCTGTGCCTGGCCTCTCAGGCCCGTAGTCAGAGTGATATTCCGCGGTTTCACATAGGCTGAGGACCAATTTGTTCCGCGAATCGCTTGTAATTTCATTAATCTACGCTGTCAACCACCGCAGCCCTTCGTTTTTCTGTTTTGTCCCTGAAATAAAGAGGAAAGCGGGTAAGGCACGCTGACTTGGGTGCCACTGAATCTGACATCACTGTGTGTTCTCTGGCGCAGAGTTTATTGTGCCCAATCAAAAACCTACAGATACTTCAGCCAGACCATAGTTATGCATATATCTGTGCATCACAGTCACTTGACAACACGTGAACATGAAAAACGTAACAAAACCATTGCCTTTCAGTCAGTCTAACATTTGTCTGTTGAAAAACATTACTAACTTATAGAAAACACCTTTGTTTAGCTGCAATAATCGTCATCAGTGATTCCTCCTATAAATTAAATAATTCAGAAATTCTGTACCTGATAGTAGGATATTTCTAATGTCATTTCATGGATTTAAATATTAGATATATTAAGAACGGAATTTAACAAACATTTTAAATTAATATATTACATTTTTTACAAAAAAAGAACAAAAACACAACAATGGCACACTTCATCTTACACTCAAATAAATATACAGGGATATAAGCAGACACTTAGAAAAGAAAAGAAAAAACTACTTCCTCTTTTACACTACTCGAAGCTGTTTGAAATATCTACATATAAAAACAGGTGGCATTACAACATCTGGAGTTCCTGCCAAGTAAAGAATCCTATCTGAAAAGGTTTTTCTGACACAGGAGAAGGGGTTATGTTATTCTTGCACCTGAATCAAGTAAATTGTGGCCCCAGGGTCTTTTTTTAAAAGATATTTATTAAATCCATTCTGCTGGGAGGCTGTGCTGAAAGGATTGCTCAACAAAGCATTGCACGATTCAGTCCAGATGCCTTTCTCTGTTAGAACATTTAAGGGAAAGCCGCAAAACACAAAATAAACAGCTCCCTGCATTCAATGCAGCAAATACGTCGTCCCAATCTGTTCGCAATAGAAGGACGAGGCTGGACCGTTGAGTAATTGTTTTCATTGGAAGGTAGGCTATTAGGATCTAGCCATCTGGTTTGCACTGGAATGCCATATATATTTTCATGCGCTGCTCTATTCGGGATGGACGGCAAATACTTTTCCTCGTCCACTCGTGACGTTTCCGAGTTGGCAAAGACTGCTGAATGCTCAATGTTGGTGGGGTTCTGGGCGGTCTACCTACAGGTGGGAATCTCCTTGGACAGGCTATGGAAAGAGCCTTGGTGTAAGCTTGTTTTGACCCGCTTTTCCCGTTGTCTACGGTTACAGAACCACACGCGCACCACCTCCTTCTCCAGGTGCAGCCCCTCGGCCATGCGCACAATCTCCTGTGACGACGGCTTGCTCTTCTCCTCAAAGTTCCTCTCGAGGGCCTCCTTGACTCCCAGGCTGCAGAAGAGAGTCATTTGATGGTCGGTCTGAAGATGGCCTTATCCACATTTCTCAGAAATGCACTGCATTTTGTATTAATCAAGCCTTTTACTAGCAGAGCTGGTTTATTAACATTGGCTAGTGAGTTTTAGATTTGTCAGGCAGGACAGCTGACAGATTCACTTCCTGTGTCACATTCGTCAGTACTGGTCTATGATCCGCCCACATGTCCTAAAAGCGTGCTGCCGAGTCTATTACCTGATGGTAGTCCTGCGTTTCCTCTTCCTCTCATTCATGCCGATCTTCTCATTAAACAGAGCTATAGGGAGAAAAGACACAGGATTTTATTTACGATACGGGATCATTTCAAAACCTTTTTTAACACAAAACTCCAGTCAAAATGTAGGTTTCGATGTATGTGTTGCCTGACAGATCTAAAAACTTACATCCATATTTTGGTACTTTCCCGAGACGGTAGTCTCAGGTTCAATAATTTCAATTGTTGTCTTGACCAATGCATAAACACAGTCTTTCCAGGTTAGGGTCAGTGTGAACCCCTTCTTTGTGGGACCTGTCGGGTCCGTGCACTCACCACCAGCCTGCTCTGCCTCCTCAAGCCACTTGGCGAGGATGGATTTCAGCTTGCAGGCGTTTTTGAAGCTCAGCTGCAGGTTCTCGAAGCGGCAGATGGTGGTCTGGCTGAACTCGGAGCCGTGCACGGCCGCCAGGGCCTCGCCAACGTTGGTCTGGGTGTACCCTGTTAACCAGAACGCCACATTCACACTGCGCCACTCATCTAGGTCATGTGCGCTGCTGAAGTACCCCAGAAACGAGGTCAGTTTTTAGGGCCATATTTTAAAATGGAAATCATTTTAAATTACCATCAGATGCTCATCAGACAGAAAGGAAAGTGTGTCTCAGATGCAGCCTGGAGCTGTAGCTCACGGAGAAGCATCAACAGGGAGAAAATGTCTACAGGGTTTGTGGGGACTAACCAAGTTTGATCCTGCGCAGCTTGAAGTCATTGGCAAACTTCTCCAGCTCCCGGATCTGGGGCGAGTCCATGTCGGGTGGCTCCTCGGGGGGGTGGCCCTTTCGGCGAAGCTCCTGCTTGAAGTCTCCCATGCTGAGTTCCTCGGACAGCAGGGCCTGAGGCAGCTGGGGGAAACTGTGTCCCAGGGCACAGGAGCCCCCGCCCAGGCTGTGCTCGGGGAACTTGTACAGGCAGGACGTCAGGCCTCCTGTGGAGAGAGACACAGGGGGATGGTGAGGGGCACTGTAGGCAACATGGGAGTCGTTATCATCACCACTCTGTCAGACTACATGGCCATAGAAACCCTCCCCACATTGACACCGTTTAGGGGTGAAAAAAGTGGAATAACATCCAACCTATTGCATGCAATACCCCTTCAAAGTGTTCCATAAATATCAAATTTTACTATTTCATACAGTTTCAGCAAAAGCAATTAGTGGGTTGTCTAAGTTTGATTTGATCCCAGCCCTAGTAGACACAAATCACAAAACACTATCAGCTAACAAAGTAAATCATTAAGAATTATTCAGTTTCAAAGCTGTTACCCTAGTTTAAGGAAATCTTTAAAATGTCTGGCGTTGAGTTTACAATTGAATTACCGCTGAAATATTTTAGAAAACATGATAATGTTTTTTGTCGCTTAAAATTACACTGGTACATAACAATGCACTTCACTCGTATAATTTAGTTAAGACTCACTATATGTTACATTTTCATTAAGAAATATTTAATGCTATGTACTCAAATAACTACAATAAAATTTTTGTTGGATAAATCTCTGAGGATTGTGACTAGAAGTGGTTCTAACCTCCGGGTTATCATGGACACAGTCTAACAGCTGTGATTGCCTTTACCCCCGACTGTGTGAGATAACAGGTACAAACTGCCAGCAATATGTGTTACAGTAACCCCAGTACCCACAGCACAGCCCATTACACACAAGCCCTCTGGGACATCCTGCAAAGCAAGGTTTAGACACGACTCATTGGCTGCAAGTTGGCCCTACATTACTCACTCTGCAACAGAGTAGCTCATGGAAATAAATCTATCTTTCCAGAGATCTTTATAGACATAAAGCCTAATGCAGAAACTACATCTCTTGGAGGGCAAAATGTTTTTTTTTTCTTTTTGTATTTTTTAGAGGACACCATGTTGGGTGCGCGTGCATGTACGTACACTAGAGGGCAGAATTTCACTATGAACAACAGAATTTTGATTTCAACGGTTGGGATACGAAATCACTACGAAGGTAGATTGTGATGGAAAACAGCATACCTGCAAATTAGTAACTAAATGCTAAATTTGATTTGTTATCACACAATCTTAAGAAAAAAGCAGAGTCTTTCAAACCCAAATCACTCAATTGAAGATAATCATTGACATGAACAGCCATGTTACTACCCACATGCAGGCCACACAGCAGGAGCTGGACCAATTCATTCTTAATATTAGTCGGTCAAACCGTTTACGACCATAGCATACAATAGCAAGTTTACTCTGCTGGCATAACATTATGAACTTATGAAGGTGAGATAACGTGGTATGAGCTCCTCACACCAGTGAAGTTAATCAGTTCATCAATATTTAGTCTGTATACCATTGTTACTGGTAATATTGCCATGAATAATACAAAATAAGGAGAATTTAACTAAAGGGTTATGCCATGCAAACACGGAATGTATTTTTAAAAGACGATTGCATTTCAATTGGAATTCAAATGAATGAAATTACTATTGAATTAACCCTTTTATGTTTAGAGGGTTTGAGTTTCCTCCCCAATTTCCTTCATCACTATAGATTCTTGCTCAAAGCTGTATTCACTTTGAGTCCTTCATTTTCAAATAATCCCCGTTTGAACCGGGGAGGCAAACTGTTCCAAAAGATATAAAAAATATATCAAGATATCTGATCAATATTTAGAGCCTTTAAAAGATGTTCTTTGTCAGCTGTATTACTGCATGTAGTGACAGATTGAGTCACTGTGCTTTGTTCGTAGAGGTGTTCCCGGTAGGAACACTGATTACACTAGTTGAAAATGAGTCAGAGCTGCCTTCCGTGGGTGCTTGTTAATACTTGGTGTAGACAGAAGCAGCAGTGACTCACAGCGGACACCGTCTTCGATTGCTGACCCTGCTCGCTTCAGGCACTGGAGCTTTCGCTGCAGCTGCCGTTGAATGAAACCAAAGCCAGATTTACACCATCCCACGCATCACTTGTCATGTCACATTGGGTTTTAAATCACGAGGACGAGACATTATAATCTCCCAAAGATGAGATATGTTTCCTTCTGTATGTCCACAAACACTGTTCCTTCTCACCGAAAAAAAAGGTGTAGATCAAAGTAAAATAAGACACGCCAGTTTGCATTTCACAATGGGAAATGTGGCGTTTGTGGCATCTCAGTGGCAGGGCAGTATGTCAGTCATCTTACTGTCACTTGACTTCACTGCAAATGCTTAGTGTTGCAGTCACATTTCAGTGCCCATCTTGCAGAGGTTTGATGGCACAGGCCCAGCTTCGACCGCAGTGCAGGGCCTGAGTGTTAGTGCCTACCTTGCAGTGAGTTGGCTCCATTCACCATACTGGGGTGAGGGACGCTGCACGTCTGCAGGATTCGCGTCTGGGAGATGCTGGCACTGAGCATTTCCTGAGCTGAGGAAAAAACGGATTTGTCGTCACAGACCACACGCAACACTTAACCACTCTTGTGAGCCGAACAAAAGCGTCAAGACATGACCCACTGCCGAAAGGTTGAGCACACAAGGCATTAATTGGTCTTTGCCGTGGATGCATTGGTACTGTCGCACTCACCTGCCATCATGCCATAGGTGGTCTGCTGGTTGCCATAGTGACAGGATGGCACAGGATAGTGCAGGCCCGCGGATGTACTGCTGAGTGCAGAGGTGGACAGATGCATGTGGGAGCGCTTGGATGACTGGACCAGGGACAGGCCTGAAGGCACTTTGGGTGGAGAGATGGATAATGTCCCATCAAGTATTGCACTAGTGCCATCATGCAGTAAAAAATCGTTCAGTATCATCCTTCATGGCACCAATCCTGGGACGCACCCTTCTATAATCACACCTCTGCATAATTTGCTCTTGTAAATGTCTCAGTAGAAGGAGTTTTGGAAATAAGTGAATGGAAATTTCATTAAAAAAAGGCAACCCATTAATCGAAAACTCACATGAAATCTAATCATATATCACATTCATTTTTAAATCAACATTAATGTCAATTCCACTATAAGTCATACAGGCTCTAGGTAAGACAGGTTACCCATACTGCACCAAGCCATAATTTTACCATTGCCTTCACCCATACTGCACCAACCATCCTTTTACCCCTGCAGTTACTGCCATCTGCAGGGCAAATCACTTGTTTGGAAACTAACAAATGCAGGGAATACAAACTAAACTGAACTAAACAACAATTCTGTACTCACAATTCATCAGCAAGAAAAAAAACATTGAATTGCCTTATATTGAACATAAAATAAAAGTGCTAATGGGAACAAATTCAAGTTAGAGTACCATATCCATCTCATAAACATTTCAGAAAAGCCGAAGGCCATTTTGAACACTCGCAGCAGTGTGAGGACAGAAACACATTTCTGTGGGCCTGAGTGTTATCGCCCCCGGGGATGGAACGACCCAGTCCTTGAGTACGGGTGTCCCGACGGCAGTAGGAGGCACGGTTACCTGCAGACACCATGTTGGCGGCGTGGCTGGAGACAGGCAGGCAGTCGCCTGCCCCGGCGTGGTGTATTAGCAGGGGGAGAGCGGAAGAGTCACCCGCCAGCGCGGTGAAGGAGTCGGCGCTGGTGAAGGCCTGGCACGTCATCCCCTCGTTTAGGGGGGTGGGGGGTTGGGAAGCGCTCACCTGGACCTGCCTTCAAATCCTGCTTGCGGTCCTGCTGCACGGTCTCTGGGAGCTCACCTGTCTGACACATGCAGGTCGTGTGCAGGCATTTATAGCGACCCCCCTCTGACCCGCTCATTCATGTTAATGGCCTTTCCCAGGGCGATTACCGTATCAGGGCAGGAACCTCCAGCCCTCACTGCACAAATCCAGGATAATTAGGAAGAAAAAGGGAAACCTGAGACTCCTCCCTGTCTGTGTTTTCCCCACATCCTGCGCGTGTGCTTTAGAGGCAAACCATGTGTCCTTGTTTATCTATGCTTGGGCTGAGTTTTAAATTGCATGGCCCATGATCGCTAACATTGTAAGAAACAAAATACATTATAAAAGCACCATAATAATGAATTTAGCAATCTGTCCCTCCCTCACCATCCAGTACAAGAGGTCTGTGTTAGAAAGAATGTATCTGGAAATAATGGATTGTAATGGCTTCTTGATGAATAACAAGTGTTTCCTCAAACAAATGCATTAATCAAATTTCCCACAGTATAAAGAAGAACATAAATTAACTAACTTAATTATATTGCTGACGTTGTTTCACTGTTTTCACTGTGTATCCATGTGTATTAAATTGACATATGCTCATCTTTCAGGTACTGAGGACAAATTGTTTTTAAAAATGACAATATCAATAAATTGATAATGTTTTGATGTCTGTTTGATATAGTGGACCAAGTGCTTTAATGAATAATCCTTAAGAAGAATAAAAAAAAGCTTATTTCAAATAGACTAATAAAGCCTGCTTATTCATGGTAATGTTTATAAAGAATACAGCTCCTTTGAAGAAGAACCCCTAAAGCCCACACAATGTCAGTCAATATGTGGGAGCATATAATTCAGCCTAAGACTCATTGAAGTAGAATGAGATCAGAGATCTAGGGATACAGGATGTGTTAAATTTTCGGTATGCTTTGTTAGTATGCAACCAGATTTATCATAACATAAATCAATAACCAGTGAGGAAAACTGGGGTCATGTAGCCCCATGCATTTTTTGTCCTTTAAAGCTGTCTCTGCAGCAGAGGGCCAGCTGCAAGGGAGGTCTGAACAATGTTTAGAATGCCACACAGAACAATATTACAAAATATTTGTCTGTAGCCTTCGGGTCACGTAACGCAATACTTTATGATGTACGTTATTTGGCAATTGAGATTATTATGACTGTTAAAATGTAGCTCTTATTCTAATGTAGACAGGCTGGTTCAAATATCTCACAGATATGAGGTTCTCTGCAGATATACTGTTGTGTGGGCCTATTGAAACACAGAGTGGGTGGCATCAGTGTGTATGTAAAACTTAATGACGGTGAACAACTCCCAGGTGACATATACAGTGAGAACAACAAAGACCCATTAATCGATCCTTGTGGAACTCTGTAGTCAGCCCTACAGGATACATGGATAGTCTTTTCAAATTGAAATATAAGAATTGCGCCACTAGACAGCACTTCCTGGTAATCCAGCCAGCCGTTTAGGATACTGTATATCCCTGACTGTGAGAGGTCAGTAGAACTTAACATTACACATTGTTTGCGCAAATCTTTTAAAGGTTAAAGACAACACTTTTGGGTAAAAGGTAACGCTGGTCTTTACAGACAATTGGCCATACATTTCTTTTCAGATTAAATGTGTGGAGGGTTTAGCTTCCTGGATAGCCAGAAGGAACCATCTGGCCGTGGAGGATTATGGGGGGATATCACTGCCATTGTGACTGGTGCATTGGTGCAATGTCAAAGCAAAGATATCTTCAGACCTGATCACCACCAATCACAAGCTTATTGCTAATAGGAATTGTTTTTAGTTTTGTACTCCACTGATGCAATTACCTAAATGAACTTCCACAGGTGCCCAGTGTACGATCACCTGAGGTGATATAAGACTCATGCAGAACTTAACATCAAAAAAGACTTCAACGTCATATTTAATTCTACATCACCTTTTTCATTTAAAAAGCTATGGAAAGGTCTGCGATTTTGATTTAGAAGAAGAACCGGTTGCAATGAAAGCATTAAAGTCAAAGCTGTGAAATAACCCTCCACAAATAAACAACAGGAAATACATCAGAGGCTGCAGAAAAACATTAAATGCAATTAAATAAACTGTTTCGGAAATGAGAAGGACATAGAAATATGGATAATAAATACAGGCAGATGAAAACTGCCTTGCTTTGATGTAAGGTGTTATTGAATCTCCGTCCATGTGAACATGACGGGAGATAGATGAAAGATTGTTGTTTTGTTAATGGATCCTGAATTATGGAGCCTTACAAGCATCACTAGAGTATCAACACCAGTGTCATGGATCGACACCAAGCCACCGCTCTAATTCAAGAATCCTCGCCTCATATTCAAAAGTGGTCTGAGACATGGAAGAAAAGCTATTCATTTTCTCGCCTGGATCTGAATTTGAATTTAGATCAGTTTTTCCTTACGTACCATTCACCTTCCAAGTCTAAACAGCAAGAAAAAAACGCTCTTATTAAATCTTTTTGTTGATGCTTTGAATGCTTTTTGAACGTTTGTCTCATTGTCTCACTTTCTCTTCTCATATCTTTTTTCTCAGGAGCTCACATAAAGATGATTTTTGTTAACTTCAGTAGCCAGTGCACGTGGCTTATCCACACCAGTTAACTTCAACTTTTCCCAAACTTATTTTGGCCATTAGCACCCATTTCTTCACTTAACAAGTAGCGCTATACACGTGATATATCTGAGTCTTTCAGAGGTCAATAGGTCACCTACTGAAAGTAATAACAATACTCACATGAATGACAACTTGAGGACCCTTAAACATGGTTTAAGGCATTTAGCCATAAATTGAAACTAAAATGGATTATTTAGGCTGTATTGGAAATTTATGAGTAAATAATGATAATAATAATAATTTATAATTGTTTTGGACAACACCATCACCATCACCAACGGCAAAAACAACATCAACAATAATAACAATAAAATGTACCACATGCATCTCATAATTAGAAGAGAGTGGATGTAGGTACTAAACAATAATAGTATATATGTAGGAAATCAAGTTAAAAATCAGCCATACTTTGAATATATTTCAGTTTGTTTTGCCTTAGACGCACGCGTGAAGAAGATGAAGAGGGTACACGTCTGTCAGTAACCTGCTCGCTAAAAAGACATTTTCCCATGGAAAGCGACAAAACAGATTGCTTTTGGGAAAGCAAGAGGATGTTTATTGTGTTCCTCACACAAATCCCTGCACGCTGAGCCAGCCTAGCCTTCCAGAGTAACCGAATACGACAGAACAAAGCCCCCTCACCCTAATTAGAAGAGGAGCAGCTCTTCCTATTAACGGCACATGAGCCGAAACAGTCCTTCCTCACAGCACCTGTCCTGGCACTGCCCTTACATCATACAGGCACACAGCCGCAGCAGCAGGCCTTTGTCCATGAGGCCAGTGGGAATGGAGTGAACACAGGTCTTCTCACAGGTATCACATCAAACAGCCAGACACAGTGCAGCAAACCAGGTGAGCCCCCCCGCACAAACGGAGACCATGAAGTGACATGAACTGGGTCAGCTCCCAGACTCAGTGCCCTCATGCTAACAGCTTTTCAGTTCTGAAGTTTAATGGGGAAAAAAACAGCAGCAAACAGCTCCCCACACAGATTTTTTTTTTTTACAAAGTTCTAATACAATGAATGTGAGACCAAGTAATGTAAATAACATAAATAAAAAGTGTTTCTCCTGCCGAGAATATGCATGGCAATGGTTTGGGTGCTAGTAATCTTATTTTGAACTATTCGCCATTTGCAGTTCAAGGTAAATGCAGGCTCAGGTCTAATTTCATGATTGATTATTCAAACATGAACTATGCCAGAACTTGGTGTAGTGATGAATATTAAGAGCACCTTATATTTTGTTCCAGAGACATCTGTCCTTAGAGGCTGGGGATTCAGATTTCACTCCATAACCAGGACAAACAGTGGCAATGAAGATAATTTTATCAGCATATTCAACAACCCCTTTACCATTAAAGGTTTGCCTGAAATTGTTTTTTTGTTCTCTGCACGTCAAAAACGGTTTTATTCCAACAGGTTAATACATTTTTCTAAAGGATATTTTCGAATGACCCAGCAAACACAAGAAAGATATGTTGTTCAAAGTTGCTGGTGTTGAAACACCAACGAATAGCTTCCGTTACAAATATGATAGAAGAGAATACTGTTTTTACTCAGGCAAAGAACTCTGCATTTCAACTATCACCGGAACAAAAAAAATGGCAACAATAAAAAATAAACCTGGTGAATCAATGTTAAGACATTCTTTATCCCCATAGTGTCAAAGAAAGCCTATGCCTGAACAACCATCCCTTCACAGATCATAATCCGTTTCTTTGATAAGACCCAAAGTGAAGATACCAGATTATTTTTTTTCAGCCTTCCAGAATTGTGCTGTTTAAATTAAAGAAACAAAATATACATTTAAATGAAATTCAAGGGTCAAGGGTAAAGAATGCTGAGTTTTGGCAGCATAGCCTTAAAAGAGCCCAAAAACTAATAACAGATGTTGAAGTGTTTTTCAATACAAGAAAAACTAATTAGAGAAATCATTTATAAATAATCCCATTCCTATATTCCTATATGTGTGTGTGTGTGTGTGTGTGTGTGTGTGTGTGTGTGTGTGTGTGTGTGTATGTGTGGGGGTGTGTTATAAAGTTCATAATAATGTAGTTGTTTTATAAAATGTTACCTACCAATTTGAAAAAATATCTCCTTTTCCTCACTCTCATTCTCCCCATCAATAATGCCATCCCACCAGCAAGCCTTTCCTTAAGTCTGGCAAACTGAGCAGTAACTAACCACTGCAGCAGATAATATACCTGATAATTCCTCCACTAAATACATTTATTTAGCTCTATGCTGAATGTTTAAAGAGATTTTTATTACTATCAATGTGCATCTGCGAAAGTCTCTGAGTTTCACTTTTAATAGTAATCACAGGATGCCGTGGTTCAGAATGTTTAGTTATGCAATTAACAAAAAAGCCTTTCACGCGGTTTCTTTTATTAATGTTTTAAAATGTCTATCTGATTCCAGATCTCCAGTACATCGCTAAGACTTTTAATAAACAGAACCATTACATAAATTAACATTTTGCATTTTTTCATTTTTGGTATTTAGCAGATGCTCTTATCCAGAAGGACGTACAAAAGTGCTTTAGTTTTTAGGGTTAAATAAATGGCGTAATGGATCTTTATAGCTCACCAAATTCACTGCACATATTTTTAATAGTCTCTCACAAAAACAAAGTTGTTCACCTGAAGTCATGCGTACTGCAATCATCTATATTAGACTGAATTAAACGTTTCATGTAAACCACATTTGTTCAATTTTGATTATATTGATACTAAGCTCCAAGTTCTTGAAGATGATACTTTAGCTTTGTTTAAACTAAAATTGTAATCCATGCACACATATTTCTAATTTATGCAAGCCATTAAAATCTTAGCCATTTTGTGTAATTTGCTCCATTAAGCACTCTTATTGAATGGGAGGAAGGTTTTTGTGACAGTTTTATCTCAGTAATTTTCCCACTAGAAACATGTAAAAAAAAAAAGCCTGACTCGTCAAACATCTCTGATCTTTTAACATACTTACTTTTAACAGAAATAAAAAAGAAATTCTTTAAAAAAAGAAGTCTTTAAAAAAAGTAGTAGCACTTACAATACAGTATTAATACTTTGTTAAAAATATTCTTGGATTCATATGTCATTGTTCTAAAATGAGATTGGTCCCCAAAAAATTTTAAATACATAAAAAACAAAAAACAAAAATGTTAGCAACAAATATCTTAGATGAATAAAGAGTACAATAATTCCAAATAATTACTAAAAAACAAATTCCAGGTGTCTAAAACAGATGGTGTACATGCCTTTATGATAACTATCTTCCAACGTCAATTTTTACGGGCAAATAAAGCAGTTTTTCAGGACCTCGTAAAATAAAAAAATGAAAAAAGGAACGTTTGGTATGAGAATGCCAACATTGGTATTATCCAGGTAAAGCACAACTTAGCATCCAGGATAACCATCCCTCCCGCTGTTGCTGTAGCCATGAGTTATGCTGGTTTGATGGCAGGATGTTGGTGGAAGATCTAGAGTGAGTAATGTCGCTGTGTAACCACCAGGAGGACGTACAGCGCCATGCAGATGCTGAAACTGCACAGTGCAGGTGCACAGCTGTCATGTTGGCGAACCGAAAACAGAAGAGGAAAATTACTTTGTTCTGCATTTAGAAGATATAGACCTCTTGGGTTGGGTTAAGGAGGGAACGCATTGTATATTTATCTTATTTCTTGCAAAGACAAAGTGTAGGAGGATTCCATGTAGTGACTCCAGTAATATGGAAAATATGGAAATTTTTGTTTCTCCATTATTCGCCTAAAAAACGAGATGAACCTTGTTTCTGTCATTAAAAAACTGTGAAGGCGGACAAAACAGCATGTCTGTGGAAATTAATGGAGCGTGTAGCTTCTCTAGTTAACTTGCACGCAGAAGAACATATAAACGCATCCAGTATTTGCTCAGATACAGCCTTTCGTGGGGTTATCCTGGGGGGCTGGAATGCTGCAGTTTGTTGGGGACAGGGATTTATAGGATTTCCTCTCCTTCTGAGCAAACACGTTGTCCCGAAGCTTCAGTGGCTTTTCTGGACGTTTCGCTGCTGGCTCCGGCCAGAAAGGGGTTCACTGCGTCAACGACATCTGCAGGAAAAAGGGAACCGCTTGCCTTTTCCAGGGTCTGTGGCTCCTGTCAGAGAGGTTTTCGACCCTAGGGATAGGTGTTGGGAAGAACATTTCTGGTTTGCATCTTCTGGCAAAAGATCACTGAGAAGCCTCACGTAGCCGCTTTTCTGGTAAAGGCAGCTTACAATTGTATTGGATCCTTGGTACTGATGTTTTCAAATTATTAAATAATTTTGATTTTGCCTTTACCATGAAAGGTGCTTACCTAAAAAAACCGCAGCAAGCTAAAAATTCCATTATGTCCATTAAGTACACATCCTCGATGGTCATTGGTGTGGTCATTTATTTAATAACAATTAATACCACACACCCTGTCATTCCCCCAATTTACATAATCGTTATAAAAGTCATAGAATATTCTGGAGCCTTTTCAGCACCCAAACATAGTGCACACTAAGCAGCCATGGGTAATACTTTGGTGCATCAAATTTATGAGATTACATTTTTTTCCTCAGTAAACTATAATATTACATATATACATATTAGTCTCCCAGTGATGTGCTGAATCTGCATATCCCGACCTCTAGATTGCTTTCGGACAGTGCTGTCTAGAGGGATGTGCCACTCCAATCTATCTTGAACCTCTGATGTGGTCTGTGTAGCCCCGCAGAGTGTCAACTCTCTTTGAATTCTTTGATTGCAAGCAGCTGAGTATGGTGTAATCAACGAAACCACACTCAGGTGCACCAATGAGGTCCTGGCTGTGGGTGGGGGCCCAACAGTTTGGCTGTCAGCCAGCACCTCGATGGTGCAACTGAGTATGGTTTTGTTGATTACACCATACTCGGGTGCCTGCAATCAATACCTTCAAAAAGTGCCATGAGAGCAGGAAGAGACAGACGAATGGACTGAAAGGTCTCTGCAGTTGGTGGCTATGCTTAGATAGTTATAAGCTTTGTTAGTTTAAAGTTTATACATCTATTTATTTTTAACTTAAGGCATCAAAGAACTCTACGTGTCCCAGATTTCGGATGGGGCATTTCCCGGAATGCCACACACAAAGAAAACATCATGCCCACTGTTATAGATAAAGGTGGATATTTTGCATATCTGAAAACAGATTCCATTGAATTCCTCTGTGTATTAGCCCCGTTCAATGCTATAAGGTCCCAGTGAGGTCATCTTAGGCCCCAGAAAAAATCTCCGGCATTTTCTGTCACTGGTGACAGCAGACTCTTCGTGCTTGTATGATATGCCAACTCAAATGCAGGGAAAACGTTTGATAGAAGTGTGAAAAACGGAGGGTAGAGAATTCAATCACTTTCCATGAATACCAACCTGCTGTCTGGGGGTTTGATGTTAATTAAGGGATATCTCAAAATTGGACAAAGTAAAAAAAACAAAAAACGATCATCTCAAGCTCGTTAGCCGTCAAAGTAACATATTTGTTGTTTCAGCTTCTTGTTCATTTGTGTGGGTTTATGTGACACCTTAAAAATCCACCTGGATGTAAAAAATATGTCTTGTTGTGAAGCGGTTATCATCCTCAACAGGGACTCACTTTCGCCAGTTACTGTATCAACTTGCCCGCTTTGAAGCGGCCTCTGCGGATCAAAGTGCAATGAAAAATGACAGGCCTGGGCAAATTACAGGCCTGGCCCTTTCATATGGCCCAAAAGACAGAGATCAAACATGAGCCAGTCGTGTGCCACTGATGAAAGGGAACTGGCTCTGCGTCCCAAACCTAGGCAGCAGGCATCAAACACAGAAGAAGAAGAACAATTTTCTCAGCTTTCCCAGGGGGCGGGGCTCATTCATCCAATCAAACAGGCAGGAGACTCAAATTCATGTGACACACCGTATCCTATTAATGACGCTGGCTACTGTTTTTTATTGATGTGCGGAAACTTTGCAGAAGATGCGTTTACAGAGAGAACCAAATGATAAACCATTTTATCACTCCCAGTTTAATGAAGACTGTGAATGACGATGCAATATAAATGAACTTACACAAAGACACGGTATTAGTGTGGATACAGCATCACCCTACCTCTGCGCTACAATAGCATGGCGGTAAATGTCACTGGGTCAACTTATATTGATCAAGTGTCTGCGACGGCATTTGATACTCATTCAAGCTTCATGAAAACTGACATGCCGATCCTTGACTTCACCATATTCCCCCGTATGCCCAGACAGGAAACCGAATTCGTCAAGCTCCAGTCTGTCTCATCTGAAATGTTGGCAGAAGAAATCACGATTCGTGTTGAGAATGGCTGTTCTTCAGCAGCCTGGAAGAAAAAAAAAGCAAGCAAATAAATAAAACATGCAATGACCTTTCGTGGTACTTCACTCGGGCAGGACATTGGACCAAATTCCTGTTTCAAGACCAGAAATACAGTAACCGTGAGACAGGATTATTTAATCTTCCACTCTCGTGTGAAGTCTGTGTCTCCTACTATTCCACTATTGCTGTGGGTGAAAAGTGATAATAGTTGCCTTGTGATGCTGTGATGGGGTAAAGGAGAGAACTCAGACAAGCTCATGGCAACAGTAGTCAGTGGGCGAGGAGGGTCGTGGAAGGGGTGAGAGGCAAGTATGGTTGCTTAGTAACATATGTACGCAAACACACAAACACACAAACCCAAACTTTTCAACTTCTCTCCCGTTCTAAGAGCTGGCTACTTTAATTGCTGTGAGAACTGCATTACACCTAATATATACTGCATTAAAATTGAGACTTCCCGACAAAATAAAAATAATGATGTGTGTCGCAACCAACTCAAACACAGAGGAACCCTGACAACAGAGCTCCAATCCAGAAACATTCCAAAAATCCAGCTCTCAGAGAAAAGCAAACGCTAATGCCAGACAGACAAAAATAGGCTTTCCGGCTGGTTTGCATCATTAACGTTGACACATTAGCTACCTTGCTATCCAGCTATGGTTAGTTAACTAATAACAGTTAAAAACTCAATATGCCAACATTTGCAATCAGTGGCTGTACTTAGTGTTAGCAATGCAGTTACTAATGATCTTGGTCAATGTCAATGGTCTTAATTTTGAGTCTGGCTAATAGGTTGGCAATTTTTTAAGTGGCATGTTTTAACCATATATTATTTTAACATTAACTTAGACAAGAGAAGAAATACTACTGATGCTGTTAGTTCCACATCAAATAACAATGTTTTCACTTAACTCACTTAAATCACTTGAGTGGAAACATCATCCTTGAGTTTGTTGAAAGTGCACAAAATAAAAATAAAAACAATTTGGAACAAAACAGTCTGCAAGTGCTTTTATTTACTTCAGTAACGTTTCACTCAAAAGAAAATAACAGCCAAACTCAACCCGGCATAGAAACCTGAGGCATCATCTCAAATTTGGGTCAGTCGGACACTAAGGATTATATCAGTATAATCAACTGGGTTTTAGCATTGCATAAGCTCCAGCAATTTGACTGGATACAATAGACCAATTGCTACAGGGAACTCCAGGAACCCAGTGTCTATTAGATAACCTGATAATAACAGACTTAAGAACAAGTTAAGAACTTGACAGAGGTTCTGAAACAGCTTGAATGATTTGGACGTCAAGGAAACTTACAAAAAGACAATTGCCTTTGCGTCAAGGTCCCTGAATGCAGCTGAGATAATTAGTCACAAATTGATAATGATGCCCTTGCACTGGTGCAAGAAGTTTCACACCTATCCATTTGAAAAGCATAGCCGATGCCCACTCTAAACAGAGGACAGATGTACTTATGTACTCATTTGACAGCAACAACAACAAAAACAGTCGATTTTCTGCGGTCCACATTTGCTAGAAATTGTCTTCCATTGTAGGTTTTCACTGATAATTGGCCACAGTGCAGAATAAAATCAATTTATGGATTCAAGCACTTTAGCACAGTTCCCTACCGCTTGGCCAGCAATGGACTTGCCTATTGTTTCGTGGAGATCCTTTAGCAAAGTTGACAAACTTTGACTATGAACGATGAGGCAACACTACAAATTAAACCAGCACGATGTCTGGCAGCCTATAGGAACACCCCACAAATGAGAATAAAGTTCCGACAAATGAGACACCTGCCATGCTAATCTTTGGAAGCTCTGGACTAGATTGGATATTCTGATGCCCAGTGCAAATAACTGTGTTCTGAACAACGCAAAGCAAGCCAACATGCAGCAAGGAGGACGAGGATGTCAGATGGAGGTGGGACAAGCAGTTCTAGTGTCACAGAACGAAATGTGTGAGAGATAGAATAACCAATTATTGTACTCAAACTAAATCTAGCACCTAAAACAGGATCTGCGTACAAATTTATGTGGCTTACATAATGGAATCAGAATGCAGAAGATTGCGTTTTGAGTAGAGCAGCCTCTGGAAACTTATACATTACGAGACTTGGGGTAGGTTACAGTAATGTAGGCATATAAAAGAGCTACGAAGGTAAAGAAACATACCTGCAAACATATTTTATTTATATCTAAGTTATGGACTATCAATGAAAAAGTATGGAATTGTTGCAGTCTCTCCCATGAATACTGAACATTCTCTATAACCATTCTCGTCATTCATAATTTATTATTAATTATTTCATTGTAGACCCATAATATTGATTATTCATGCAACAATGAATGTCATAATCAACATTTATTATATGTAAAGTTATTCATTGCTACAAATATGTTCCTTGGCGAATACGAAGCAGAATATATTTATTTGAACAATGGAATGTAAATGACTTTTTAACAATACCACATCAATGTATCTCGGTTAATTTTAAGTGTCTGCTAGCCTGCTAATAAGAATAAAAACAGAGAAAATAGCTTTCCAAAATCCCCCTTTTTCTCACTCTGATTTTCAAAGCAGTCATAACAGAATAAGTAAAAACTAGATTACAAGGTGCAATGAGGACACTGAAAACTAAATAGATTGGAAGTATGGAAGTATGACTAGTCTCCTCCAATCCTGGATGCCTTCAACCCACCTGTCTCTTTTACACTCTGCAGGCTACACAGCGTGCATTAAAGGTTAAGCACAGATTGGAGGAGAGGTACATCCCCTCAAAGGCACTGCGAATCAGGAGAAGATGCTGGTTAACAATGCTGTGAAAAGCTCAGCCAATTTCATCCACCCCAGCATACTCTATGCAGAGAACATAATGAATACACCTGATTAGATATAATTAGAGTCTATAATGATTCTTACTTTAAAGGTCATATTCTGACTTCATGCTCCTAAACAGGAAATTATGAGATAATGAATGTGTTGTAGTTTAAAAGTTGCCTGCATAATACTCTTATCAGTAAATGATAAGAATGATATAAAACACATTCTGCCTTCATCAAGCTGTTAAATTATTAAATTCTACATATGAGTGGCCGTCAGTTATTAATAGTTTTGGACTGAGAAAGTGAATAAAAAGCTAATTATGACTATTCCATTTAAACTGCTGACTTTTATTTTAAGTTTTTAATGTACAGAGAGGCAATTTTAGCAGTTGTTGCAAAAATTAGACTAACCTTCATTCTTTTCATGGCTTTGCTATTACTGTATGTTTGAGCAGGGATTTGTAAAGATGGCATCTCCTTTTATTCAGCGGGTGGCGAGGACAGGGATCTGAATCCAGTTTTAATTAACTGAAAGATCCCTTTAGAGTTTCCTGGGCTGGAACCAAACAGGACGTTGGCAACCCGCACTTCACATAATTATTTAATATTATTTTCTTTAAATGTGTAGAAGAAATCAGATACAACGACAGGAAAACAATATTAAATGTAATTACAATGTTATTAAATGTGATTCGCGGTTTGTCAAGGTTTTGATTTGGTCCCAGCCCTAGTATGCATTTGCTAATTTGGTAAAGATTGTTCTACTGGTTGCTGCCAGTTGTAAATGCCTGGTGGGTACTGTCTCAAGGGCCTAGATAGAGCCTGATAGGTGGTAGAAGGTATATTTACAAATGTGTACAAAAATATTTCAATTGTAGATCCTTTTGATAATGTGGACTCCACAAGGTTTAAAATGTCTCCAATCAGTTAAGATTATTACAATTTTCAAGGGCCCTAGTGCAGCTGATGCCACTTAAATGAATCCAGTTAAAGAAATAAAAAATGTTATCAGTAGGGCCAATTTCCTTTGCATATTCCAACCGGGAAAAAAGGGTTTAAAGTTGAATTAAAACTTTCAAAATAACATGGGCCAATAGTATGTACATATATGTTCAGTGTGTGAGGTTTTAGTATCCCTGTAAATAAATTAAAACAGAATTCAAATGTCTGATTATTTGATTAGGGTCATAAATTACAATTCATATTCTAAACATTTCGTTCTTTTAAAACATACCACACATTTTTCATCTGGCAAAGATGTATCACTCTGTACCCTGCCTGATGAATAGCAAAAACATCCCAAATATACACTTTAGTATGTTGACACCTGTTCATCTAACATCTCCAATATCATGGGCATTAATATGTTGTTGGTCCCCACTGTGCTGCTATAAAATCCTTTCCACTAGATAATGGACAATTGCTGCAGGGACTTGCTTCCATTTAGACATGAGCATTAGTGAGACCAGACACTGATGTTGGGAAGTTAGGCCTGGCTCGCAGTCGGCGTTCCAATTCATCCCAAAGGTATACTCCGGTCCAGTCAGCAAGCCAGTCAAATTCTTCCACACTGATCTTGACAATACATTTCTATGTGGACCTCACTTTGTGCCCGGGGGCATTGTCATGCTGAAACAGGAAAGGGTCATCCCCAAACTGTTGCTACAAATGTGTAAACACAGGATTTATAGAATTGTATTTCCTGTAGAGTTAAGATTCCCTTTCACTGGAACTAAGGGCCTAGCCCGAACCATGAAAAACGGCCCTAGACTAACATTCCACCAAATTTTACAGTTGGCAATATTCATTCTGACAGGTCTCATTCTCCTGGCATCGGCCAAACCCAGATTCATTCATTGGACTGCCAGATTGTGAAACGTGATTCATTTCGACACTGCTTTTCCACTGCTCCTAAGTCTAATGGCTGCAAGCTTAACATCACTCCAGCCAATGTTTGGCATTGCCAATGGTGATCTTAGGCTTGTGTGTGTTACCGGCCTCAGACAGGACGTCAGAGCCGGGCTGCGATTAGACGAAAAAGCAGACACCAAAATTAGTGTGAAGCTCACTCGTGGCAGTTTATTCTCTAATGAGGAATTTTGCTGCCGTCTCGAATCTAGCTTATCCCATGTCCATCTGCCTTCAGCACCATCTAATGCACCGGTAGGTCGTGTGTTTGTCATGCACAAAAATACACAAATAAAATACAAAATACTGACATTTATAGGTTTGTGGTTAAAAAATAAATAAAGGGTCCCTAATTTACCTTTAGTTACATGAGCAGCTGCTTAGCTATGGAAGCCCATTTTACAAAGCTCCCGGCGAACATTTTATGTGCTGATGTTGCTTCCAGAGGCCGTTTGGAACTTGGTAGTGAGTGTTGCAACAGAGGACAGACAATTTTTACGTGCTATGCGCTTTAGCTGTTGGCAGACCTGTGAGGTTTTGTGGCCTACCACCTCATGGCTGAGCGGTCGTTGCTCCTAGACGTTTCCACTTAACAATACTTGGGACAGCTCTAGCAGGGAAGAACGTTGACAAAATTACTTGTTAGAAACATGTAATCCTATAACAGTGCCAAGTTGAAGACTCTGAGCACTTCAGTATGGGTCATTCTACTGCCAAAGTTTGTTGGTGGTGATAGCATGGAGGTGAGTGCATGGCTTACATATTTCGTCTTACTTTCCATGCAGTATTTGTTTACGCTGGACTTCCATTTTTCCGTACTGTTTGATTCAATTCGCACATATTTGTATATTACTGGATTCTTTCCCCGGCTGTAAACTTCTCCATTATACAGCCTGATAAGCAATCCCTGGGGACACACACTCTCTTGAATCTATTTTTAGATGCATACTGATTGTCTTCATGAATATTTTAAACATGAGCTACAGCAAATGCACATTGGGGAGATATTATTGAAACTGTTTAAGTTTATTCAAGCAAACCTAGCTTTGGTAGAACAATATTCTAATTGCCATCTTAGCTCCACTGCTAGCCCGAAGAACAAGAATGTTTGTCGCTGATTCACAGGAAGTTAGTTCATGCATTCATTTATTTACTCGTTTTAGTTTTTTGATTGATTAAGGACACATGTTACTGAGCGGATACATTTCCCATTTTTGTACATGCATTTACTGTGTGATTCTGATGATGTACCTGTTCACAGAAAACAAAGATTTCACAGATTTTAGAATCAGTCATGTGTCTTTTTGATACGTAGTATTCAAACCTATTGATTTTGGGGCAATTTCCCTATCTGAGGGGTCTTGTTGAGGTTTAAACACCTGCCATTCATTAGCATGCACGATGAGTCTTTCCGCAGAAAAGTGATTCCTTTTGTTCTTGAAAAAAGACAAGGGCAAGTGGTGAACTGTTTAAATGTATTTAAAAAAAAAACAGTCAAACTAAAAATAAATGTTTAATTACTGTCAAACAGCTGCTAAACATTTTAGAATAGAATATAATTCCTTTTATTGTCATTGCACAACTGTGCAACAAAATTCAGTGCCTCTCAGTGGTGCCTTTCCACATACATGGAAACATACATACACAATATAGATGTATCATGCTCCATTCAGCATCATGTTATGGAAATTATTATGACTGGGTTCTATCTCTCTTAATATTCAGATGAAGTTACCAATACTCTGCTGGAAAAGGCCTCTGTTCCTCTGAACTTTTTTTATTAACTCAAACATTAGCTTGACTATGAGCGAAGTTGTGAGAGTCTCTAGATATGGTGTTCTCTGGGGAATGAACATCTTGACTTCTGAAGGTCAGAAGCCCTATCTGGTGGAGAGTTTAAGTTGGCCACTTCTGGGCGAAGGGTTTTTTGGAAGGTTACTGCAAAGGGTGCTCTGTACTTTTCCAATTAATGTTACGATTTCTAAAAAATGGTTTGTTCTTGTGTATAAGTATGATGTGAATCCAATGATGGGGGCTCTTTAGGAGGGGGAGACCCTTGCTTAAGCATTAAATCTGTGTTGAATATATATTGTGTCTCACCGCTGTAGGGGATCCCTAACCAGGGTTTTCTGTTGATGCTACTCCCATCTAGGTTAACCGTGCATGGCCAGAGACTGGGCCCTGGAGCCTGTATAATGGAGCCCTAAAGACTCAAGGGCATCGGACTGCCCACAGGTGCTGGAAAACAATCTGGACTTGTGCTGCCCGATGGTTGAAGTGGTTAATCCACTGAATGGAAACACTGTGCATTTTTATCGAGCGTGGACCCCACAGGACCTACGGGATGTCGCTGACAGTCTACCAGACCTGAAAGGAAGAACTTCTTTGTGGAAGAACTCATCATGCTGCTGCACCAGTTCATGCCCACAATGAAGGAAGTACAGTCTGTATTGATGAGGAAATTTATATTGAAAAGGGGTCTAATAAAAGTGAATTAGCCAGAAGAGGACATGCGTTATGACTTGACTGCTGGGCACCAGTATAAACTGCCGTCTGAGGTGCTGTTTGAAAGGCTCAGAGAAAAACTTCGTAAAACGAATGAACTGGGATAAGGTTAGGAGCATTGTCCAAAAGAGGGATGAGTTGGTCACAGACTACAGACTGCGTCTGGAAGAAGTTTTCAAGGTCAATAGTGGCATGGAGGAACCGGCCGCGAACTAAAACGGACAGAGACCTGACAGACTTTATGAACAACAATTAAAGACTTGTTTTGTCGGGGGCTTGTTACCAGACATCCAGAAGTATTTGGTGAAACATTGCATCAACCATGACGTTGGTTGACTGGCCACAGTCAGGGACCACGCAAAACATGGAGAAGAAGGAAAAGAGGACAGCTGGAACAGCAGAGAAATTGCAGCTGGCACAGCGCCAGGCTTTTGAGAGAAAGGGGTGAGGACGTAGCCGTGAATGAGGAAGAAGACCCAGGGGACGAGATCGTGGACACGCACCAAGTCGAGGAGCAGACAAAAACTCCTGTTTTCGATGCGGGAAACCAGACTGGGTGAGAGACTGCCCAGGATGGCCTCATGAAGAAGACTATGAGGGAGATGAAGAAGACTACCCTCCACCCCCTGGAGTTTTGGTAACACACCCGAGAGGAGGAAGAGGAGGCCATAGTGCACGGGGAGGGGACCGCCATGTTGCCACAGGTTTGAAGTAAAGCGGAATAGACATGCGATAGAGGAGGATGTCAAGCCAGTAAATCAAATGTTACATGAATTCTCTGAAAAGCCCTGCATACCAGGTCCCTGAAACTTTGTGGGCACGCCTTAAATATGATGTAGGATTGATGCGTAATGTTCAACCCCTAGTGGTAACTCCAAAAAGTACTTATAGACCTTGTCAGCCACAATGTCCTCTAAAAACGGAAGCAGTGGAAGGCATTACATCCATTTTTAACTATTTTTTAAAGCAGGGGTTCTAATGGAGTGTCCAAATTCTCCGTGTCGTTACCCCTATATTTCCATACATGGACTCGCATGCCACAGGGTTATTGCGAGTCGCCTGCTATCTACTCTGCTGCTTTACAGCAAAGCTTAGAAGGTTTAAGTTTCCCGCATGGCAGTACACTGGTGCAATATGTGGATGATCGACTTGTTTGTTCTCCGAACAAAGACTCTTGTTAAAAAGATACTGTTTTAATGTTGCAACATCTTAATGATGAAGGGCATAAAGCCAGTCTGGCAAACTTACAATTTGTAAATTGTAAGTAATCTGTAAAATCGTTAAGCCCCTGACATTCTTTTTTGGGAATGACTAGTTATTGTATACATTGGATCCCTGACTACGCTGCACTCAGCCCCTATTAAGCATGGCACATAACTACGGTTTGAAACCAACTGAGAAAATGACTTGGACAGAGGACGGTTTGAAAAGCTTTGAAAAATTGAAATCTCCAATTACATCAGGGCCCACTTTTGGCCTTCCAGACCCGAACCAGCCCTTTACACAATTGGTAGATGAATAAGGAGGCTACATGTCATCGGCGTTATTACAGCAACATGGGGGTCGGAGTCGCCCTAGTGCATATTTTTCCTCCAAACTGGACTCAGTAGCTGCAGGACTGCCTCATTGTCTGAGGGCCGTATCAGCAGCTGCAGCTGCAGTGGTTGCTTCAATATCAACTGCTACATCTCATGGTGCCTCATGCAGTGGCATCTATTTTGCCAGAACAACAAACCAGTCACCTATCCAATGCTAGATTTCTGAAATATCGCAATATTTTGTTGTCAATGCCCAATCTCACCATCACCAGATGTACCACTCTGAACTCTGCCACCCTCCTGCCTATGGAGGAGGATGGGGATCCTCATGATTGTGTGGCAGCCACAGCTGATGCTTGCACACCCAGACCTGGTTTATTGGCTCTACCTCTGCAAAACCCTGATGATGTTTTATATGACGACAGTTCTGCTCAGAAAAAAAACATGGATACAGGGGCGATTGAAGTAGGTTATGCAATGTCCTCGGACCATGGAGAGATTGAACAAAGTCGGTTGCTATGCCACCTCTCCACTCAGGCGGTGGAACTGTTTGCCCTTACCAGAGCACGTGTTTTATCTGAAGGTAAAAGAGTGACAATCTATACAGCAGGTATGCCTTTGGGGGGGTGCATGACTTTGGAACATTATGGAAGCAAAGGGGGTTTCTGACATATACAGGTAAACCCATAACACACCACACCTTAGTCAATAAATTCCTAGAACCAATTTTGTTGCCTACAGCTATTTCCATCTGTAAATGTTTTGCTCATACCAGGGAGATGGACCCCATTTCTCGTGGAAATCACAAGGCTGGCATGGCAGCGTAAGCAGATGTGGCAGCTCCTTTGAACACTTCTCTACAAATGACAATGGTGACTCCCACTGCCTCTGTAACGGACTTGGCAGAGGCACAAAAGCGAAAAACTACCAAAGACGGGAAAGTTTGGAAATACAAAGGCAGTATTTCTAAACAAGGTGTGTGGAATGGCCCAAATGGTAACCCCTATTTACCTTTATGCTTATTTCACTATTATGCTGTGTTGTCACATGGGAAAGATCATGTGTCAATAGGGGGGATGGTGGAATTAATAAATCAAACATGGTTCACTACAGGCTTCCCAAATTAGTCAATTAGTTTTTTGTTTAAAGTGTCTGGTATGCCTGAGACACAATGCAGGGAGGGGCATTTCAGTTCTCCAATCGAGTCATCCTCCCCCCGATGGGCCGTTTGATCATCTCATGATGGATTTTATTGAACTAACACCATGTGAAGGGAAGAAATACTGTCTAGTGATAGTGGACATGTTTTCAAAATGGGTTGAGGGTTTCCCTATGGGGAAAGCAGATTCAATATCTGTGGCAAAGATGTTAATCAAGGAAATTGTCCAATGTGGGAAGAGCCATGCAAATTGACGCAAATTTAATATTTTGGGATGAATTTACAGACACTGTGCATACCATACCCAGACTGGAGGGGCCCTTTGAGAGGGAGAATGGGACTCTCAAAAATAAACTGGCTAAGAAACTGGACTGAACTGGGTGCAATCGTTGCCCTTGGCACTGACAGCCATGAGGGGACGAATGAGGGAAAATACCGGACTTTCCCTTTTTGAGATACTGTTCAGGAGACCAATGAACACTAGAATATCTGCACCTGGGAACAGAACCCTCCTCACAACTGATTTAGCCCATGATTCAATGATGTCGTACTGTACTAATCTGTCTAAAGTTTTGAGTTCTGTCCATAATCAGGTGAAAGCAGCTCTGCCCACCCCACTCTGAGGACATCTACACAACCTCCAACCAGGGGATTGGTTTGTCATCAAAGACTGCAAAAAGTGCCACTTGAAACAACCACAGTGGCACGGCCCGTTCCAGATCCTACTAGCTGCCAGCTCAGCAATTAAGGTCGAGGGAAGAGCATCCTGGGTGCACGTCAGTCACTGTAAACGAGCACCACCTCTGGTAGAGGAAACACCCCTGCTGACAAAGGAGAAGTAGCACACTGCCAACCTTCCCCAGCACCGGAAATGGCTGGACCAGCAACAAGTGACACGGGCTCACACACTTTCATTGACATACACACTGACAGGGGTGATGTGCTGGCAACCTCTCCGCCAAAGTTGAGAAGATCTAACTGCACACACCCATCCAACGACCAAAAATCCGCTGAATCTGTTGACCATTGGGTCACAGTGAAGAAAGTGCCACCATACATGCATCTGAACTATGTAAGGAGAAGGGACCATCAAGATGGACCCCTGAGGGGGTTAATTAATACTTACTTTGAATTAATGATTGCTTTGAATCAAAAATGATTTGCTCTGTTGCACTAATGTGTTACTGTCTCTTTAACAAGTGCCTCACTATCTATGTTCATGTGAGGAGAATGTGTGTGTATGGGAGTCACACAGTTTGTACATGGTATTCCAGGGCTCTAAGAAAACAACCATAACACACATGATTTACACCCTCCTAAATACAACGAAACTTATTAATTACCATGTTTATCATATATGTTTCTTAGCTTTACACAATTGTTATGTGTTCTTACAAATCTGAATCAGGTAGAATGTGAATCGGGTGACAAATCCAATAATTTTTCAGTGCCAGCTAGCAGAGGATGGGCTCCCCCTTTAAGCCGGGTTCCTCTCAAGGTTTCTTCCTGCCAGCCCAGGGAGTTTTTCCTTGCCACTGTTGCCACTGGCATGCTTCAAGGAGGTCAGGCCTGGTAAATATGGTATTGCGCTTATTGTAAAGGGTCTTTGTGTTATGTAAACATGTGAAAAGCGCTTTATAAAAATAGATAATGGAACGTTAATCCAGAATGTGTGACCGTCTAGGAGACATAATAATTATTTGCGGTGTAATGATTAAAATTAATCTAAGGGGGGAATGTTATGGAAATTATTATGATCGGGTTCTATCTCTCTTAATATACAGATGATGTTACTAATACTCTGCTGGAAAAGGCCTCTGTTCCTCTGAACTGTTTTATTAAATCATACATTAGCTTGACCATGAGCAAAGTTTTGAGAGTCTCAAGATAAGGTGTTCTCTGGGGACTATGTGTATAAGTATGATGTGAATCCAATGATGGGGGCTCTCACTCTTTAGGAGGGGGAGACCCTTGCTTAAGCATAAAATCTGTGTTGAATAGATATTGTATCTTACTGCACCTGTGTCTCACCACTGTAGGAATTCTGCTTTTAAGAATTCCCACGACAATCCCTTAGTGGTTGGTCGATCATTATTTTAAGCCTCGGTATTCCCTTTGTAGCCATAACTTATTCAACTAATTTAATATACACTGACATGTGCATCCTTGAATTTCTTTAAATAGATCTTGGGTTTTGGAATGTCTTTCATGTCTAACATCCGAATCAATCGCAATTTCTAAACCTGCAGCAAACTAGTTTAAAAAACAGCCTGCTGGCCTCTTTAATCCGGGTACCACAGGTGTTATCATATGCACCATAGGGAACACTGTAGAGCATTCTCCAAATGTCTGTCCTATGTTAGATTTTTTAATCACATAACTTGGGCTAAGCAAAAGATAAAAGGACACAAGCTACAAAGTGTGATATGTTCTTATAAAACATTGAAATTTTACATTATAACTGACAGCTATAAACTGCAGAGAGCAGCTTGTTATTTATCAAACGACACAGATGCTAGCACGTAAAAACTCAACTTGATCTCCAAGACTGATGCTACAAAGACTCAAGCCACAGTAGTGAATGCCACTGACAGAGTGACTTCTTTAGGAAGGGCGCATTTGACTGAAAAAAGATATCCAGGTTTCATAGGCTTTGTAGAATGGTGGAGATGCCTCTCTAAACTTAATGAGCTGATTAAATGTAACCTGAAGGGGGATTGCCCACTCCAGCAATTTACCATATTTAAAAATAATTTAAATTGTAAGAGATATCAATTCAGAACAATCCTCTGGAATATAAAATACAATAAAAATTCCAACGGTGTTCTCACATTAATAAAACTTTATAGCATACACTATAGCATTTAGAAATGGAAAAGAGAATACTGAGATATGAATAGCATCAATAACAGTCCTGCCCTCCATTTCTGTCCAAACTTGGCAACACAGCATTACTCGCAAGGGATTTTGAGATTGACAGGTAAATTAACTCAGTGTTAGATGTCATAAATTATATCAGAAACTGTGAAGTTTCATTTATAGTTTGATTTATTTATAGATTTAGAGTACGGACCCAATTTATTTAAATTAATTCTTTACTTCTGTTTTAGATCAGATTACATGTATTATCAGTTCATGCTAGTAGATATTTTTCATAGTTTTATACTATATGAATAAGAATTCGATTTTTTAGAATTTATGTATTTTTAGAAATCGAACAATCATTCATTTTAAGATTGTTATTTTTTCTAAATGTTCTTGTCTCTTTTTGTTATCATACATAGGTTTTCTTTCCTGTTCTTGAAATTATTGTCTGTGCCACATAATTGTATTGATTTATTTTTTGTATAATACACTTATGAATTTCAAATTATTATTATTTTTGTTTATAGAGAGTATCTGGAAAAATAATAGTCATGGAAATTTAATTTGCCTCTCGATGTTTTGTGGTGTCGAAGGTCTTCCAAACAAATCTTTCGGGATTTGTATTGCTTTGTAGTGCTCAGAACTCTCTCTCGTGCCTCACATCAAAAATGGTTTTGTGCAGGGGTATGGAGCTG
>JAOYSI010025283.1:0-33200 GCA_025775065.1 Hiodon alosoides | reverse complement strand
CCCCCTAGTTCTACACCCGCCAATTAGGACACTTGGCTTGTTTGATGCAACAAGCTTTTAATGCAATTTCTGGAGCATGTCGCCATTGAGGAATCTATAATAACAGGGGAATTACAAACGCCTGAGTCACAGCCAACAGAGCCAATAACATGTGACTTATTGAAGGCCAAACACCGAGGATGATAAGCCTGTTTCTGGAGTGCTACAATCCGGCCCAGTTTCAAGGTCTCTCTGACTGAATGGGTATCAAACGCCAGTCCTCATGCTCATGGGGTCCAACCCATCTCTCACCTAATCACTCTCATTTCACACACTACAGAGCATTTCAATTTAAATGAACAAGCAGTACATAGATTCATTTAGTAGATCAGGGTTTGTTATAGGTACAGTTAAGTAAACACAATTTTGGATTTAACACATACCAGCTGGTAGAGAGGGCTATATTTTGCCCACAACGCACAGGGTTGGATTTGTAATTGTTGTTCGACGCAGATGTATAATTTAGCACTTACCGACAAGGATGGTCAATTGAAGCACTATAACAAAATGTCTAAACGGGGTGGGTTCTTTTAAAAACTATCAGTGCAGTTCTATTTTGGTCCCGGTCTAAGTTTAGCGCCTGCCAATTGAGACTCCCTCTTAGCTTAAACTCTGGTGAAAAAGAGCTACTTTGACAACGCTATTATGAAAGTCGAAGTCATGCTGACAGAGAACTTTCGACATTAGCTACATACTAAAGAAATCGCAATGATCACCAAAAAAGAACCCTAGCCATGGACTCCTAGCCATGTTTCATTATGCTTCTATTATCCTTCTGCTGGTGTTTAGGAATCATAACCGATCAGAACTTGGGTTTGCCCACCAGGCTTCCTACTAACTGACAGCATCGGTCCGGCCTCTCTTACAGGCGTTTGTCATCTCCTTCACATCAGACTTCATACCCCGCCTGGTCTACCAGTACATGTACAGCCCAGATGGCTCCATGCACGGCTTTGTCAACCACACCCTCTCCTACTTCAATGTCAGCGAATTTGAGAAGGGCCCCGATCCCCAGGAGGCCTTGCATTTGGAACACCGGGTGGACATCTGCAGGTTTGTACTCACATAACCGTGTGCAAGCCTCTGGTCTGCCGTGCTAACATTTTCGCCTTACTGCAGTTAGATTATATCTAGGTAAGCAAAGGGTACTGCCTAGTTTTTCTGAATTTCTAGATGCTTTTTTTTTTTTACTTTGTTGTGAATTTCCTTTTCACCCTAGGTACAAAGACTACAGGGAGCCCCCATGGTCGCAAACCCCCTATGAAATTTCCAAAGAGTTTTGGGCGGTTCTGGCAGCCCGACTGGCTTTCGTCATCGTTTTCCAGGTCAAAATCTTTCAGGAGCTCACAGTCATGGGATTGTATTGGACTATTATTATTCGACAATTATGTAAACTTATGCCCTTAATGTTATTCAACATTGTACCTGTGAGGGCTCTGATTACTATAAAGTCAGTTCTCTACAACTCCCCCCATCCCAAACAGGCTCCCTAATCACTCCACCTACACATTATCCTTCCATTTGTGTGGACCATCTCCATGATTAAGAGCGTCCCAGTATCTAGTCATCCTATACCATCAGTTTGTAATCTTAAAAAATAATAAAATGCATAATGGTTACCAGTGAAGCAGTAATGCATTCCGGCTCATTTCAGTTCTCGTTTCCCTTTCACAGTAGTAGGGTTACCGTTTTAATGTTCATTTGTAAGGATTGTAGTGCGTCATTGATGTGGTGTTATTCATACTCCCTTGCTTGCGGGTATTCGTCTCTATTGCTGTAGTTAACCCTCCAATCATGTATCAGTCAAAATGGAGGGAGTGTGATTAGAGGTTGGGATTGGTTTTAATTCTTGTCTTGAATGTGAGCCAAGCTTGCGCCACCCAAAGTTTCCATTGCAGTGATGCTAAGGGAGGGTTTGAAATTGTTTAAAATTGACCCCTGTCCGTGTCTCGCCCCGATCAGAACGTGGTGATGCTGATGAGCGATGTTGTGGACTGGTTGATCCCGGACATCCCCAAGGACATCAGCATGCAGATCCACAAGGAGAAGATTCTGATGGTGGAGCTCTTCATGAAGGAGGAGCAGGGCAAGATGCAGATCCTCGACAGCATGGCTGTGCGGGGTGCCAAGGATAACTGCAACAACCACAGCCCTGGGCCCCGTCCACGCTCCATCCCACACTCACACCCTAGCGACTACTAGCACCAGTCCGTCTGTTTGTTCTACCCTTTATCCCTCCGGCCATTTGCGTTGTTTATCCTAGTCTGGACATTCCACAGAAGGAGAGATACTCCCGCGGAGGCTGTTGGAACAGGGCGGGTAACCACAGAGTACGCCATGGCTTCCTATATAACTCTCATCGCATTACTACCAATCACTGTCAGATCAAAGGGCACTTCAGAAGCGGTCTCACTGAATGAGAGTGACCTCATTCTGAGTGAAGGTTGGAGGGATGTTTCTTTTTCTTTTGCACAAAAATATCCAATGCAGGGTTACAGATTTATTAATATTCAGAATTTCCTGTTCTCAAAAGATTTCCCTTTTTTTCCCTTAAGAAAATGAAGAAAGTTATAACTCTCATCAATAAGAACAAAATCCAGTTTTTCTTTCACATCACACTTCTGTCGGTTGTCATGTATACATATGCATCTGAATTTCTTAAATTTATATTACCCAGAATTTGAATATTTTTACACGCATAAGCATAATAATTAAAAAACTCAGCGACTCGTCAGTGTTTTTCAAACGTCACATTACTTTTTCCTTCCCTTCTTCCTTTTCCTTTTGTGTAAGTCATTCACAGCTGAATCGAGTGGACAATGTTTGCAAAGGTTATGGAATGTTTTGTTTCCCTTTGTCTGATTAAAAGTTATGCAGATATTCTTAAAATATTTCGAAATTCTCCAGGTAAAATCCAATAAATATCAGATGTAAATGGTCTGGAGAAGGACTGAAATTAAAATTTTTAAAAGGTTTACCTCTGTCTTTAAATAGCATTTACAAGCTCACGTGGTGCTTTTTTTAGAGTGCTAAAACGATCAAACTCTCAAACCAGAGAGTTTTATGACGAAAGAAATGGGAAGATCAGTTTATGTTGTAAACATCCTCGTGAACTTGGCCTTTGCCAGAAGGTGTTAGCGTTCTACTAAGCTTCAAAATTAGCCAAAACCTTGGTACGAGTTAGATATTTTCTATGTTTGGACATAACATCCAATGAGAACTTAAAGGTGTTGGAGATCAGTGCAACAGTGCTGGCATGAATACAAGTCATTTCTATATAATCGATATAGTCGACCTTTCTCAGGCTGTTTATTTTATTAATTGGTCTGATCATTCATGGGAAAAATGTTTCAGTACTTTGCAGACTGCTTGACTTTTGATTCATCCTTCCGGTGATGTTGCCTGCAGTGCCTTTTTAATATACCACTTTGGCTGATTTTGCAGATCTCTTGGCATGACTTTTTAACACAGCTAAAAAAAGCCAAAAGCACTGAATAAAAAGCTGATTTAGAAAGGTGCCATGTAGCAAACGGATGCTCAAAATTTTTATTTTCTCTTAATGTTTTCCCTGCAGCTTTGGCAAAGATGTTTGCAACATTTCTTTATATTTTGTGATATTAATTTTACTCTTGTTAATTACGGTAACAACTTTAAAAACATGTCTGGGAAAAGTGAACTACGAATCAACTATATGTTAACATCACAAATTCCACCACTGGGGGGAAAAAAACAGAAGAAAAAACAAGCTTGTCTTCGTGGTTGGTGATTTTGATTACTGTTAAATCTCAGTAAATGTCATTCACAGGTATCTTTATTAGCACCTATACACCCACCTGGTCTACATCGTTATTTTGTTTCAAGCGCCTAATGATGCTTACACCTCGAACTTTGTAACCTATTATTGAGGTACCTCATCTGGAGAATCCCATTGTCCTCACTTTCACTCTGACATCTTATTTGAGGGAAAAAGTTAAGTTAACTTAAGCTCACTAAAGAGAAATCAGATGGTACTAGAACTGTTAAAATGCTTTTAAAAGACAGTTGTTTAAAAAAAAGTAACAGTGATGTAAGCTGGTCTATTAAATGCGGTACTATAAAAGTAATTTCAACCCTTCTACCTTTCCTGTTGCCAACAGGATGCATATGGAGTCACGTTACAGTATCTTAGCACATATTGAAACCTAACCATGTTTACATTTACCTTTCCTAACTGGTAATAACAACATCAGTGTTTTCTCGACCTTTTCATTTATTTTTTCAGCTTGCATCGCTTCAATGTACGAGAGAACAGGAGCTCTTTTATACGTTTTTATTATTGTATTCATACATAGTAAAAAAAAATTAAATATAATTTAATAGCGATGTTTTTTTGTTTTTTTTTTGTATTAATAAAGATGTTGTTATTGTATAGAGCCACTTCTCTTTTTGATGGGAATTGAACCCTAAAAAAAATAAACTAAAATAATAAAAAAATGAAACAAGCTTTTGTATTTATTTTAGAAAAAGCCGACACAACATTAGGGCCCACAACATTAGGGCCCATGTACCTTTGAACTGCGTGTTTCTGAAGGAAATTGTTAAATGATAAGCTAGTCCTAGACTAAACCTTCAAACTTCTTGTACCGACATCCCCTATTGTATGCTCATGAGTTTAACAAAGGAGAACATCTTTAAAATGAATTTTTTATCAATTGAAAGATTTGTTTTTGCCCTTTGTGAAGCTACGTTCACCTTTGAGAGTTAATTAAACCTATTACAAAGCCCAAGACTGGTTTCTCATGTTGCGAAACTCTTCTTATTTTAAATACTACAACCTTGATTGAGGGCAGATGCATTATGAGTGAGTGCAGGAAATGAGAAAGGCAGGAAGTATTTCTCAGTGTAAATATCCAGGAATGTTCCTTCCCCAAGGTCTGCACCTTGATACAAAAGAAATAGCAAGACGGCCAACTGAACCCAGATTCTATTTTGAGTGGAAATTAAACTGTGGTAAAAACAATGCCTTGTTATTAACACAGTGAAGGAATTTGTAATTTCTATTTAGTCTAGATTTGCTGATTGTATATGTTTCTGGTATATCAGACTAAACTTATGCTGGCTGAAAAATAAGTGCCCGTCAGGGTATCTTAGATACAGTTTGTATTTAAAACTATTTGATAGATGCATTTTTACACCTAACTGCATTAGCTGTGTAAATTGAAATTTTTTTAAGCATGTTTGGTCGTGAATGCTTCAATCTAGTCATGGATATCTGTTCTGGCTCGTATTGAATTGTACTTGCAAACCATAACATTTAAGTTAAGATTAAAATTGCTTACCGTCTTTTAGAAGTAATAAAAGTAATATTTATCTTTGCAATATAAATGCACAGGCACAAAAAAACGCAATAAAAAACGCAATAAAAGGCGCTAAAAAAGTATAGCACAGGCACAATTTAAAACAGCTACCAAACCTTTTCTGAATTTTCCCCTTTCGTTTGTATTTGCGTTTTTAAATATAATGTAGACATAATATTAATAATCACAATACGTTAATAATACAATATTCCCCTACCCGCGGATGTATGGGTTGTAAGGCAGGGAGCGCCACCTACTTGCTAATGTTGGACCTGCGTAAATGTTTTACAATTTTTTAAATTAAACATAGCCGACCTGGATGCTCAACCACGGTAGCCACACGTTGAATTATACGTTTTATTTAAACTGTAATGTATGGTAGTGTTATAATAGTACCTATACTTAAATATAATACAATAGTGGTGCGGTACACATTATAGTGGATGTTGAAAATACACGTATTATATACGGGGCTTTACGTAGACCGAAGTTTTTCAGGAAAGTTATAGGCCGACAGATATTCTAAAGGTTAAATATACTAAAGTTTAAATACTAAAGTTAAATATACTTTGATTCTAAAATCGCAGTAGTTACTAGTTAATAGTCCTCATTTAAATGTACCTAAAATAAAATAGACTACGCCTTACTTAGCAAAGAAAACCGAAGAACCTCGTAAATCATCCCCGAATCAACTCAATTGCTGTTGCCTTGAACCTGTGGATGATCAACCATACGCTAATTGCCAAGGTCTGTGTAAGTGTTTATCCGACTCCTGTAGGCTATTCGCTATCAGGCTTTAGATACGTTTTCAATTGGATATTTTTAGAACTATACGTGGAATGTTACATGTCTGGGGCATATGTTGCATATACCATATCTACCATATCTTTTTAAATATCAGTAATTAAGGAAATTATTTTGGGGCCTTATCGGAGTTTTCCCTATTTTTCATGTGATTTATATTTTCTATATTGCTCTGAGGTGCCGAATGAGATAAAGTGTTAAGTGTTAAGTGTTAAGTGTGTGTGCGTGTGTGTGCGTGTGCGTGTGGGTGCGCAGATAATCCACATGCACCCTACTACTTCCATGTCACCCCACCAGATCAATGGACATGTAGAGTTCAAATACAAAAGTATTTATTGTGCAGACAGCCCACATAGGAATCTAGTATGGTAAAAGTAAATTACAGCACCTTCCACCCCAAAGTTAGCATCACACACTGGGCCTCCCTCCCACCTTGGCTAACAGCCCACTTAAACTACTCTGTTTGATATTTGTAGACAATGCCCACTCCACACACAATAAGAGAACAAGGGATAAGTTCCTAAAGAAATTCCTACAAGCTCCACCAGTGCTTTGCTACCCTTCTCCCTGTGTGGTTGTTATGGCTACGGGAGGGAAAAAGAAAACATGTAACATAACACACACAGACACAGAGGACACACACAGAGACAGGTGCTTTGGCCTTGGTTTCCCCAGCTATCCAAAAGCCCAGCACTGGAGGAGTCACACGCGGGAGTCTGAGTCTTTTGGACCGCACCGTATCCCTCCCGTCTCCTTTCCAGATGCTGTTAAGTTATGGATCGATGCAGGAAAGGCCAGGGGAAAACACACTCAGCCATGCTCCCCCTCATAACCCGAGCCCACGCACAACAGGACCCAGTATTGGCTTTTCGCTTCCCTTTAGCTGGAAGATGTTTGCGACGCGTACACTCTGGCATCTCCATGGGCTCCCTGGTATCCCTCACACATCAGTCCCAGTTGCAGAGGTCCACAACCCAAAACACAGCAGACACTGTCCACAACAGAAGAAACTAAACTTCGTAACCTTAAAACCCCAAACCTAAAGTAAATTTAAATGTAATTTCTAATGTGCTATGCTTTAAAATAAAATAAAATATAAAAATAACAAAAGAAAGAACGCTGTTGGATCATTATTGGTCAGCCTGGCACTTCTCCCTTGGCAAACGGGACTAGAAGACTACATCTGGAACCTACTGCACACAGAAAGCTCGTTGTTGGGCCTGACTCCCTGATTGGCTCAGGACTATCGTTAACCCCTTGTTGGCTAGCTTCACCCCAACCACAACAAAAGCCCACTAAGGGGATACGCAGTCCATTGGTGGCCTTTCAGGTCAGCCACTGTAATGTTACTGCACCAGCCGGTCTCAGAAATGGCAAAATGAGTATACATGGGCTGTATCTAGGGCTGCAATTGACTCCAACACGGTTGTTCGTTCTGAGCGATCCTTAGACGAACCTCTTGGGCAAACTACACAGTGGCCCGGGGGGGACGCTAACATTGAATACCCACGCATTCATTACTTCAGTTTTATTTTTTTCCTAAGGGAGTTTAAATCGAATCCAGAAATAAATGCAAAGTCTAGCCTTAGACTCTAGATGGTGCTGTTGGATGTTAAACGACTCCGTAGTCCCAGACCGATTGGATGACGTGACGCTATTCACCATAATTCAGATTTTGTCCAAAATGTTCAGGCTAATGTCAGTACGATTCATCATTATAACGGTAACTATAACTATGTGCCGTGATCCTCATTGTTCCTCATCTATCCATAGAGAGAAATAAAATATTTTAGCTTGCATTATTAATTGGTTAAGAGTACTTTCATATGTGAGAACTTCAGGTATTCAACATCGTTTAACTAAAACTGTCCATTTGTTTAATTCATTTAATAGTGTCTGATGAATAATGAAAAGGTTGCAAGAATGTGCACAGACTAACCGACAGACTTCAGTAACAATTAAGCACAACTGTGGTGCCTGAGGAGGCGTACCATGTCACGGATGGGATATAGGGCAAACTAAATTCCATTCACTAGGAATTTAGGAAACTAGGAACTGAGGTTGCCGTGGACACAAATGGAAGGACTAGGATATGGTGAAGACCACAGGGGTCCATGGATCCGTCCTGCCAGGTGTCGACAGGCTGCAAGCTCGGGGTGACGGTGTTGGGTGTGTTTTCATGGCACGCATTTGGTGCCTTGATATGAGTGGGGAAAAGTTAGAATGCCACAAGGTAACTGAACATCACCGATCAGGCGATAGAAGTACTTCATGGAAGTAGTGCATCCATCTGCAAATGAGTTCCTTCAGCAGAATAATGCACCATGCCCCAATGCTGTGATTGTCCAGTAATGGTTCCAAGAACATGACAGTGAATTTAGTGCAATGCAGTGGCTTCCCCTGTCATCAGATCGCAATCAAATCCAGCATCTGTGTGATGAGATCAAACAAGCTATTGGGGGTAGAGATCCACTACCAGCCAATTAGCCATAACTATGGAAAGCAATGGGGTCTACATGGACCAGCTTCCATGCAGCATGCTTTCGAAACCTTGAGTCCATGCCCTGACAAATCTGGGTTGTTCTGTGGGCGAAAGGGGGAGCAATCTGCTATTAGGTGGGTGTACCACTAAGTGTATATATAGAAGACTAAAATCTTGCACAGTATGGGTGTTTTTTTCTTCTTCTGTATTATACATTTAAACTAATTTGATTAGTACTGTCAGTATAGTCGTTCAGTTATAACATATGTTTGGTATAATTTACCCTCACCCTTAAAACAGCATGCATTGATGCAGCAGTAGAAGACATCACATTCAGTGCAACACGATAAATAAACATGATCGCTAAATATATTTGTGTCAATGAAGGTATGGCATTTTGTGAAGATTGCCTGTTTAGAATATGGCTTTAGTCATATTCTGTGAGTCAGTTTAGAAGCCAAGCAGACACATGCAGTGCCCCGGAGTGTTTATATAAGGTCTACTGAGCTGTTCGGTGTTTGTACAGCTTGGACCTATCATGCGGGTTCCTGTCTTTCAGGAAAAGGGAGTTAGGGGCTAATGTTCAAGCCCTCCATCTCTGACCAGGGACTGTCTGCGTTTGTCCGACCAGAGGGATGGGTATATTGAAATTGCTGCCAAAGGAGAGAGCGCTTTACACATAACTGAAGGCGGGGGGTTGGTTCTCTGTAAATTCCCTTATTTAAATGTTACCTGTGTGATGTAATCTGAAATGGCAAAGAAGATGTTCCCTTGACTGGATTTGGCGCAGTAAGACATTTGCTGTGAAGAGTTCCAAAACTACCACATGAAACTTTTTTTATATATGTATATAATTGTATGTGTGTCTGGTTACAGGCATTTTTTGCATTTATTTGAAGTTCTAAACTTAACTTCTAAATACATTTTAGAAACTTCTGCATGCTCTCTTCTTTCCCAGAATGGGTAGTGTTTGTATATGTAACCGCCCTTCCCCTGGATCCAGTGATCCCAGGCATACCAAACATTCCTCCGTACCTGCTAAAACACATCACACTGCTGCAAATGCCAGCTTTAAGAAGCTTGAGAGTAAAATGGTAAAATGGTAAAATGGTGGCACCGGCACTCCTGTATCCAGAATGAGATGGGGCAAATGTTCCAATTAGTAAAATGTAAAATGGAATTAATCTAACGGTTAGGAAAGCTATGGCTGCCTTTATTAGAATGGGGAGGAAGGGAAATATGTGACCATCTAGACTGTAGATTTGAAAGATGTTGCATGCCTCCTTGCCTCAAGTACATAGACCTTTCGCAACAGAAAGTGTGGCCTATAAGGGATTCAAGTTTCTGTTCACAATGCGTTCCACTAGGCATACGGTTCTAGTTTGGATATTCCACATTTTAGAATTATTATACAGCTTTTCATTTAGTCAGCGCATAAAATATGTTGAGTGGCAGATCCTCTGCCCGTCCTCCGAATGCTTACATCAGCATACATCACGTAGCCTCAGGAGGAGATAAAGAAAATGCATGTTGTAAATGCAAAGTGGGAAATACAAATCTTCTTAAAACCTTGAGTATAGAATGCTAATAATTGAAAAAAAATGCACCAAATCATATTTTTCCCATTACCTGCAGTAGTTGAAGGTTACGAAATTATAATGGATTGGAAAAAATGCCAGCCATACACTGACACAAAGTGACAAGCCAAACTGCGCATTGTTTTTAATTTACCATATTTATACAATTGTGCAAAACAACTGGAACCAAGGGAACATTACTTACAGTTCACCGGCTGGAATAAAATACCCTTCACTTCAAAATGTTTACACACTACCAAGGGATCTAATAAACCAATACTGATCCTATTCTCAAAGAATCCTTTCTAGAATTCTAATCCCAGCATGGGAAATTCCTTCCGAGTTATGGAGATCAACCAGACTCTTAATATCTCTTTTTTAATAACCAAGATCCCAGAATAAATGGTTTCTTACCTGACATACTGGTGTGTAAAGGTGGCATTTATTTCAAGAGACACATCTTTCAGTCAGTCTAAAGTTATAGTATTCATTATGTGTCTAAAATTAAAAACACCCTTTCCCTCATCAAATGGATCACAGATGGCATCGTATGTGCAGTTTTCGAATTCTGCTTAACAATTTACTCAATCGATGAAATTTCATTTGGGCCCTAACTCTTGTCTTTTTGTTCTAGGTATGCTCTGGTCTCAAAACCTTAGGCATTGATATTCCGGAATCATTAATTATTTATGTGGCCTGTGATTTCACAAGCTCATAAAAACACCATTTTCTGAAATACGTTTTTTTTTTGCATCAGATCACAGCAATACACAGCAGTCTCCATTCCCAAGAGGCAAAGGGTAATGTGCTGAAACAAGCCATCTTATGTTGACTCACTGTGATTTACGTGTTCTCTGACAATGTCCTCATTTTAAAGCTAAAAAAAACATCCTCAGCTTGATCTTGTGATCACAGCACGACAGTCGGTGATGGCGACAAAAGAATGCCTTATTACTCCTATTATATCATGCTTACATGATTATTACTCTTATAATACCATGCCTACATGAATATGACTCGTATTACACAATGCTTACATGATTATTACTCATTATACCATGTGTACATAATTTCAGGCCGTTGCAAACACAAATAAAGCAGCACAATTCGTGATATGGTGTTCTGTCTCCCATAGACAACAGGAAGTGCATTATTGTTGCCCTGTTGAGTGAAAGCACCCCAATGAGTCACCGAACCAAGGGCAAAGTGCTCCAAAAATAGATGCTGTATACAATAAACATGTGGCAACCCTGAGTAGTGTACACTGTATGGAGGAGAGAACAAATGCCTGTGACTCCATGACGCAAGTCCTGATAACCGGGATATTTACCTACCTGTGGATGACGACATCATACTCCCATCCTCACGGCGGGTGGAGGACCACGAGCGGCCAATACAAGAAGTTGTACCAGTGTCTCACAACCTGTGTCTCTCACAAAGCTCTAACTGCAAATGATTCCACCAGACTCCCATTAAGTATATCAAATCATTTAAATAGAACAGTGTTGAACAAACATTTTTGAATCCTGTTGGTCTGAAACAAATGTTTGTGTTAAGAAAAACACTGTTTATATTTGTTTGGTGCATCTTGGGACCAGCGTACTCTGCTATTTTGTAAGTGTCAGCTGTCAGATTCGCACAAGGAAGTGGTCTTGATTTGTTTTCTAAGTGTTTAGATGGCAAAGAAAGTGAAATGGCAGGAGGCACATTGCTGTCCTGAAAAAGGTGACTTGGAGGGAAAGAGGCCAACAGGAAAAGGTGAAACACAAGCATGCAGATGGTGTTGATCTTCTCACAATCTGTGCTTTTTTGCTGTTGTGAATTAGTCTGGGGGGGATAGATAAACAGAAAGCAAGGGCTATCTGATTGATGAGACACAAGAAAACCTCCTAGTAACTGTCATGTTGGATACAGTTGCTTAGCTTTTGAACCTTTGTAAATCACATCATGCTTAGAATTTTGAAGCACTAAGACCCAGTGAAGCGACAACAGGAATTAGATGGTCACATTTATATTAGTTTGGATTGAGACTGAAATATTTTGCTGTGGCACAGAGAAAAGTTTACAATCCTGGCAATACAGCTGTCTAACCTACACGCAATAAAGGCATGAAGTAATTTTTCTGCATCCTATACGGAGAAAATCTCATAACTTATTTCTGAGATGATTGCAATGCCAATCGTTGGCTGGAGTGGTGAAAAGCTTGCCACGATTGTACTCTGGGGCAGTAGAAATGAATCACGCTTCACCCTCTGGCAGTCCTACGGGCAAATCTGGGTTTAGCAAATGTTTGGCAAAAAGAGAACGCTACCTGTCCGAACTCGTGCCAACTGTGAAGTTTGGTGGAGGAGGAATAATGGTCTGGGGTTGTTTTACCTGGTTCAAGCTGGGCCGCTTAGTTCCAGTGAAGGGGAATCTTAATGCATACAGTGACATTTTAGACAATTCTGAGCTTCCAACTTTGTGGCAACAATATGAGGAAGCCTCTTTCCTGTTTTAGCGTGACAATGGCCTGCACCTGACCTCAGGAACCATCGAACACCTTTGTAATGAATTCAGTCCGCTTGCTGCCTTATTGGCAGCCAATGTAATGAAGCTAGAATTGGCGTGATGTGATCATATTTATTTACACTCAACAGTAGTTTAATTACAGTAGTTGAATCTGTGTGTAACAAAAGGGTGGCTGATTTCTGCATCCGTATCACATAGAAAATGTCCATCCTTGACAATACTCCTGAGGTGGCAGAATTAAAAACATGATTTTTCAGATTTTTTGCTTAGCCATACTTGGGAGCTGGCGAGCTTGTCATTTTCTGATAATACTCATAGCCCCCAACCCCCCACGCTGACAAGGTAAAATAAAGTACCAAACTGCAAAAATCAAGTATAGAAATTGGAATACCAGTGGTCCCCTAATGGTTATCCATCCAGCCATCCAAAAAGTTATAAAGCTAAAACTTGATTTTTTTTTTTTTAAATATACATTGAGTGTCTACTCGCATGCTTTTCCCAGTTCTCTTTACTGCCTCTATTGTCAAGGAATAATTTTCCCCTGGAAAATTCAATCTGTTCACCCTTTTGTGACAATTCAATTGTTAAAATAGATTATAACAAATACAGTTTGATTTTCTTCTGTTATTTTACTATCTGTAATTTTTTTTTTGTAAATATTAACTGGTTGTGTTCTTTGGCCAAGTCTATGTGCAACAAATTAACAGAATAGTAAATGACAACACCGTTGTTTCACAATTGACAGTCTCTCGACAAAAACTCAGGAGGGCGCTGCACTTTCCGTTGCGTGTTTCCCCGCGGTGAACGCTGTGATTTATTGGGAGAGCAGGAAACGGGAGATAACAAGAGCAGGGACTCCAACGCCGAGTGAAAGGGGCCCGGTCTGCTGGAGATAAAATACCAAAAAACGGGATTAAAAAAAAAACACGTTGACGGACAGGAGCCGGATTTATTAGTTCTAAACCAACCAACAAAGAAAGCCAATAGGAATAAACGTTTTCTGACTGAGGATAAACATTTTAAACCAAGGAGTTTGAAGTTCCCTTCTCTCATCGGTTCTCTTGGAACGGAGTCTGCTTTTCTTCTGCTAAAATAGACTGGGGTAGTGTGGTGACGCGGCTGAACGACAGTCTCGACACTGGAAGCCCGGGGAATTAACATTTTTTCTCTCAACCGTCATTTGAACGGGAAGAGTGGATTATATGTACACGGTTCTCGGGGTTTTACCCGATGTTCGTTTGGCACTATATAGGTACAAAGCTAACAGTTTACTTTTTAGACGCGAACTAGCCATCATTAGCCTTAGCTCGCTATGATTCCCCCTAGTATTTTCCATCTGTTTTCCACTTACGTTACGTGTACCTAGATAGTATTTAAATTCGTTGGCTGCCAAGATAAATGTTTTAATATTCATGTGGATAACTATATACCGTAATACGTGGTATATGTTTTTCTTTGCTTAAAGGCAAATAAATAAGATGGCTTTCTATGGTAGCTAGCTAACTGGCGACGAAACAAACCCGAAGTGCCGGAAAATAATCGCTGCGCTGGTTGTGCGGCCTTTGGAATTTTTTATTGGCCTGGAACATAGCCCATAGCTAATTTTGTTTTTAATCGTTGTTGAATAATTTGTTTTAGATGATTTTCTATGTACATATTTCCTCTTTAATCGTTTTTACACTATTTTCATGTTGCTAGCTGGTTAGTTAGGAAAAACGAAAGGGAAAAACTAGATTAAAGATAACTAGCTAGTTAGCCAACACAAAAGAAGAAAGTGGCCCTGACAAAGACACTTCGTTTCTTCTGGCAAGGTAAATAAAGTTAAGTCGAATTTTGTATGTTGACGTTCATTATGTCATGGTCTTTAAAAAAAAAATGATAAAGTGTTTTTCTAGGAGTTTTCTTTGGTCCTTTCTGGATACTTTATAGCTAGTGGTTTTTTATATGGAATCATGACAATTTCAATCGCCTTCGGACGCGCAAGCAACCCACTTTAAAGATAAGGCACCTTACCTGGAATCGAAAAACTAAATGACCTTGTTGTGCACGGGACCCATCTATCTATTTGCAATTAATCAATTCTCCACGCACGCCGGTTCTTCACGCGAGTCACTTGGGCACCGAACGAACTGTTAAAGTAAAGTTTTAGCTTTACTCATTCAAATAAAATAGTATTCATACTTTTCCTTTAGATGATAGTGGTATAGTTGAGCACGCTGTGTCGCGAATGTATTAAACTGCTTTATCTAGCTAGTCACTGTTCAGACTTCTCTAATTAATTGTAGACGGCCCATGAAACTACCTTTTTGTTTGTAATGTTTATGTCTGTCTGGTGTAGGTCATAATCTGATTGAATTGAATCAATTGTGTGGCTAAACATTTCTCCTGTTTCCCGGAATGTTGCGTAACGTTCAGGTTGTACTTTGCCACGTCCCGGATAATGATACGAAATGCTTTTTTTTTTTTTTTTTTTGCACGAGCTTCCCTCCAGTCTATTATTTTACTCATTGTCGATCATTTTCTGAAATAAAGCTGTCACCCGTAACGTAAGCGGCTATTTGACAAGCCCGTGCATCAGTGTGAAGTGACTGAAAGCATCGTTTTGTCTTGACAGCAGTGGCTGATGGGAGAGAGGTGTACCATCTGTCTATTTTGTCTTGTGCGCTTAAAAGCAGCCTCCTATTTAAACTCCATTGTAAAGCTTTGTCAAGCTGACCTCGTTATATTGAGCAGTGCATTTGCCTTGGTGAAATTAGGTTAAATTTGAAGCCGTTGGTGTTTATCTCCCAGACATGTATGTATGTGTGTCTTTGAGAGAGGGGGTGGCGGTTATCAAGTCCCAGTTCCTGTGTAAAAATTTGACTGTTACTATAGCAGTACTGGACCACTAAGCTGAACTGGCCAGTGGAAAATGAAACGCCTTTGGTGGTTTAGAACCATTCAAACCCAAGTTCAAAATCTTTCTTTCCACTTTATTGGGCATTGTTCAATTGGTTACATTAAGGTGTGCTGAAGCATTATGGAAATGTCTGAATCAGCATGGTTCATAATTTAATATGCAATATATCTACTGGGAGAAAGATGCGCAAACCGTGGAGACTGCATCAGTGTTAATTTTGTTTGTGTGATAATGCATGACTTGGCTAAAAAATAACTCCATGCTTTATGATGTTTGTCATTTGTATCACATAGTTGATCTTTGTGACCACTCCTAGTACACTAATTACTTGCATATCCTATCATGTTGGGGCCTGGACTAAGTCAACTCCACACACAAGTCCAATTGTTTGGAGTAAATTTAAAATTATTCAAATTAGTTTGTGTATTTATGTACTGTAATTGCATAAATGCTCTCTGACAAAAATATTGGTATGTTTTGGGTGCAAAATTTTGTTTCACAGGATGAAATAAGGAACATTTCCTGAGGTTATTCATGAAATGTTCATTATCAGTAACCTCCCCACAGAGGTCTTAAACTCACAGGCTGCAGATAATTCAGATTTTCTTTCAAGATTGATACCCTTGCTTTGAATGGTTGTGAATATCTGCCAATGGGAATAGTTTTTGCTATTAAGCTTAGGTTGAGCAGCTGTCGTAAAATACATTTGCCTTTCAGTTGACTCAGTAGGTAAAGATGCTTTCTGAAGTGCAGGCTGTTGTCTATGATTGAGTGCTGGTGCACAATTGGCAAAGGGTCCAAGGGATTTTCCTTGCTAAAATTTGTGGTGGTTGGTGATGGTAAAGGAACAAATATTTTGCTAATGCACATTAAGGCTCTTTAATTTGGAAAACTGTCTCTGTGATAGAGCACATGAACACACAGGTAGAAGGGTAGTGCATATGCACTGGTGTTAAAGTGTCCCCTGCGTGGGGCCAGGCTGCACCAGTTTGTTCTCTCCAGCTGTCGTGGAGACAGGCTTTTATAGTAACGCTGCTGCATCCCTGAATCCCTGGCTCCTAGTGAAACCATTTTTAGTGAGCAGCGACCAGTCCCTTATTGACAGTTGGTGGCGAGGGAAGTTAAGGTTCGCTTGGTAGGGGTTGACATTTCAGCAGTGATTCTGTTATATAAAATGCCAGGTTCATGTCACTTGCTGATCCATCCCTCTTTTTAGTGCAGTTATCCGACTTGGCACAATGCTTCACTTTTTAAATTCAAACCATTGCCAGTAATGCAACTGGTTTGACAACACGACAGAGCCTGCTATAGCTGTCAGCAACCAAGGGGGGGGGGGGGGTTGTCACAAATCTTGTGAAAAGTAAACCAATTACACAAGATGTCCTCGCTGGAATAAAGCACTAGGAGTTCAGTTATAACGCCACACTTAATCTCTGCTATTTCTTTGCTTTCAGGAGTCGTATATCATTCTTCAGAAGTGGCTTTGTATACCATTATACCTTGTAAAAATGACAGCAGAATTGTGTTGGGCACAGATTGCTGGCGCTTGTCAGTTGACATGTTGTCATTTTTCAATGCAAGGCTGGATAATAGAATTAAAGCTCATTCTGAGAAACAGGGATACTGATGAGTCCCAACCTTTGCCTATGACCTCTAAAGAAACAACTCTTCCCTATGCAGGTGTTTCTGAACAAAGAACTTTTTCGATAGCAGTGTGAAATGCTGAACCACTGTGCTGTGGTCTCCCTTTCACAGATGATGTGCGAGGTGATGCCCACGATCAGCGAGGCGGAGGTGCCGGCGGGCGGTGGCGGCGGGGCCCGGGGTTCGGGCTCCCCGCTGCAGTCGGACTCTGATGGACACTTTGAGTCACTGATGGTGTCCATGCTGGAGGAGCGGGACCGGCTGCTGGAGACGCTGCGTGAGACGCAGGAGAACCTGGGTCTAACTCAGGGCAAGCTGCACGAAGTCAGCCATGAGAGGGACTCCCTTCAGAGGCAGCTCAACACCGCCCTGCCCCAGGTGAGTTCCAGAGCTTGTCTACTGGGTTCAATTAGATCAACTGATGTGGAGGTTATCGCATGCTTCTGCACTGCCTTTGTCTGAAAACCATGAGGCTTTGGGCGTTAGGTGTTTTTGGTTATATTACTATTTGGATGAAAAACCCACGGTGCTTGAATTAAACTGTTATTATCTCCCGCTGATTAAATATTTACTGCAATCCTGTGGAAAATGACCCCCCGCGGAGCACCCAGGTCGGGTGGATTATATTGCCTTCCCCGTCGAGGTCAGTGTGATGACAGGCCACCAGGTTCTGAATACGTCAACCATGTGCCGATTAATTCTTCATGAAGGCTACTGTTGCTTTATCAAATAAATGAAGGGTGTTCTTTGTTTCGTAGTATTAATAAAACCTGCGTCATTCTGCACGCGTTCTTGTGGTTTTTAATCATAAAAATTCAGTTTTATGATGACTTTTGCTTCCTGCTCTGTGATAATTCTTCCTTACGTTGTGGTCCAAAGCAATAATGGTCAAGGAATTGTTCCTTTACGACACTGTTAGACAGTTTTGTTTATGAAACAAATTGCTTACTGCTCTGTTGGAAGAAATGTGCTGTGGCTTGTCTCGGATGTCACCGGTCTTTGAGCAGGCTCTGTCATAGACTTCCTTTCTGATCGCTGTGGGAACTTCCTTCTGATGTGCAAAGCTGTTCATCCTGGTCTGGCTTTTTTGATTTCATGCAAGTTTAAGCACTTGGTTGGTGGAACGGCGGAAGATGGTATTTGTGGTGACAAAAAGTGCGTAAATAACAGTGGTGTGGCGCGAAGGGGCAGTTCCACTGGAGGCAGGGAAGAGAACTGCTTAAAATGGCTTGTTTTTTTTTTTACTGTTATGCTTTTTTGGGTCCCAAAATATTGCCTCAAAATAGTCCATATTATGACCTGCTGAGCTATATGGCCTTTATTTCCCAGTAATATGTTCCACATTCTGGAAAATATAGACGTAATATTTTAATATATAAATCCTTCTTCTAACCCACAATTTTTTTCCCTACCCCAAAGCGAATTTATCACACACGTCTGCAGCGCCACTCATATTTGCTTTAACATACACATTTAGTGTTATGAAGGTGGTAGCTAGCATGTAACTGGTTGGCAGGGCTAACCGCCACCTACGAGGCGAATGATTAGCCGGTTGTGTTAAAGGCTGATGTTCCTATCTGAGAGGAACCGAACATACTCCTGTCTTCAACTCCAGGAAGTGACGGCCTCTATGGGATCTACTGCAGCCGTGTCACAGGCTGTTCGGCTGGACAAACGTTGTCGTTTGTTTGTTTGTTTGTTTGGGAGCTGTGTTCCCTAGAATCGGAAGTAGAGAGCTAGGGTGGCTGTGATGTATGGATATTAAATGACTACGGGTCTAGACATTTTTCAAAAACAAGAAAAAATTCAATACCTAGCCAGGTAGCAGTGTAGTCTCATATTATGTAGTTAGTTGAGAGGGACAACTGAAAAAAGAGCATTTGAAGTAAAGACTAAAACAGACATGGCCTGCATTCGGCACTTTCTGTAACTAACTGCAGTGGGTTCTCAGCCAGTGTGGGCTCGCATAACTTCAACTCCAGGACACTTAAGGTTATATAATTCAGAGAAACATTAATCAGTTGCACTGGTGCAGTTTGCTTTGGCATTGATCTGGCACCGATTAAATATGTTTTATACATGATTAGGAAATGGTATCAGTAGAGCTATAGTATAGTATAGGTTTAATGACTCGGTTAAGTGTCCTGTATGTTTATAGACTTGGAATACACAAACACACAGTTTTATATAGGAAATGTATGCGTTTATGTGATATGTAAATGTTTGGAATTGCTTCTTGGCCTTGTTTCTGTCATGTAATGCATTTCCCTGAAAAGGATCTTGTAAAGCACTGTACTCTACTCTTGAGGATTGCTTTGTCTGCAAAATTATTATGAAAGTCTGTCTTTCAGAATGCCCTCATCCATTAGCTAACACATTACAAGGATTATTTTTAAAGAGTTAACCGACCAATGCATACCAGAAATAGTCATTACTGCAGAACTCTTTGACATTGCAAAAGCAATCATTTCACAGCCATCTAATCCTCAGTGCTGCCACCCTGATGTCATGCCTTCTGCAGTAACTGTTTAGTTTTTCTTTGGCCTGTTGCCAAAATCTCTGCCTTCTACATTGCTGTGGCTTTGGCCGAGAGATTTTTGCTGACTGTAGTGCCAGTTTAACACTGAAAAACAAATCGCACTTAACCCTCTCTCTACATTACGTTTTTATTGGGTTTGGCCCACAGGTCATTAAGCGGTGTAGCATGCATGTACTTATAATGATAAAAATGGGCTTAAACAGCTCATTTTCTAAATGCATAGATGAGAGTCCTTTGGTGAACGGAAAGCCTGAATTCAGCTGGGGGAAGAAGGCGCATTCATGCAGCAAAAATGTCTGCTTTTTGAGGATATTTGTGGTTTGGACTGACTTGTCTGTTTCTGTTGGCCCAGACTGAGCCTATAGCTCTCCCTAAGGTAGCCCGTAAAGAATCCTGCCAGAGATCTCCTAAAGAACTGGGCCCAGAAAGGCACCAGCAGTCGCTAGGCTAGCCAGGGCAGGGCCGTGTCGCTCTGACCACTGCCGGGTTTGTCTTATCCCAGCTTTTCAGGGCAACAGAGGTGGATAAGAGGGTAACGGGGCAGAAATGCTGCGAGTAGAGGTGCCTGGTATATTAATCTCCATAAGCAGGGAGCCATTCAATGGGACAAGGGTCTGAGATTGGGGCAGGCGCCAAATATAAACTTTGTCGACCCGCTAATCACATTTAATAAAGTGGTATTTAATAGGTGTTTTTTTTTTAGGTCTTCACATAAAAATAAAGCCATTACAGACAGTGATGTAAAGTGTGATTGTGGTGACGGAGTGCAGAATGGGCAGCGCTGCCTTTGTAATGAACAACTTTCTTTCCTCCTTACGTTGCATCTTGAAGTGAATACTTTTACATGAGACCTTATGAAAATATAGCTTTGTATTTAAGTGCATGTTTCTCCTGGTCAAAGTTTTGGGCCTCTGAAAGTGGGTCTCTGACCAGAATGTTAAATTAGGACCCCCTTGGAATCATTTTTTTGAAAATCTATTTTTTATTTAAAAAAATATCTTCTCTAGCATTTGAAACGCTCTGATATATATTGTACAAAAATTATGTAAATGCTCAAACTCAACGTTGCTACTAAACGTATGGGTTAATATTGGGTACTTTTCCTACTCGGTTTGTATGAAACATGAATGAGACAATTCAGATCTCTTATTTAAAATAATTATCCACATTAGGACTGATTTGAGTTGCATTACAGAACATTTCAGGAGTGTATTTTAGCAGTATTTATCCCTTTCAGCTCAGGTTTTATTCTGCTCATTTTTACAGTTCGCTGGTGAGTCCTCTGCTGAAGTGAAACGGCCCTTTCTCTCTGGGGGCGCCGCAGGCCCTGCGCTCCCGCTGTGACCCGTAGAACCAGAGCGCTGACCCTCCTCAGGGGAGCAGTCAGTCTTATACAAGTGTGCAGCGATATACTCGGACCCCTGTCTCAGTCTGTGCTGTTTGGGTTCTCTGACTGCCAGGCCGGGTCTCAGAAAACCCACTCATTTCAATACCCCAGGACTACATTTTACCATCCCTCACGGAAAACTCTTGACCTTCACCGTTAGCCTTGTTGCGTTCTTCGAACTTGGAAGTGGCTTTGCTTCATTGATGGGCAACGGTATGTGTTAACGCTTTAGAATGACGATTTGAGCATTCTAAATGTGTTTTTTTGCTTGTTGGTCCTTTCTGGTCGCCACCTCTATGCCAAAGGTGTACAGACCATCCGCCCGCTACTGTAATGCACTGTGCTTGCCTCCAGCTGTGAAGTGGTAATATCTGGGCTAATGGTGGCAGCCTAGTGGGCTGGGGTGGCAGGACAGAGTAGAGTACACGGGCCAACTCCCTCCATCATCTGCTTCCTTCCTGTTGAGCTTTTACAAAGCGATAAGTTTATCAGCCCAGGCCGCTGGGCCCGGCTGCACTCCTTCAAAAGCAACCCTGGACCCCCCTTCTCGTTCCTGCTAGCAGTGCGCGTCTTGCGTGTGGAATGCACCGACAGGGTGGCACGGTACATTTCGGCTCTTCTGCCCCTGGAGCACGGAATTTGTAGGCATACTTGTATCTGTGACCTCATTCATGAAGCAGTAGTGTGTTTAGTCTCCCTGAATGTAATACCCCGAAGTCATTTCCCAGATACACTTAAATAGGTCATTTAGAACCTTCCTTCTAACTAGAAAATACAGATGACAAAAAATACTATCTCCTGTTTAGTGAGTTAGCTACTCTTTTTTGAAATTTTACCAAATTAGCCATGCCGTTAAAGTATGGTTCAGTTTAAGTTGAAACCACATCTTGGAAATCACTGGTTCCCAGGAACTGGCGAATTAAAGGGAAGTGAGTGTAGAGTTATGGCGTTTCTATTGCTGCCGAACTGAAGGGGCTTTGTACTGGTGGGAAAGTGGAGCCCCCTTCACGTGATTGGTGGCTTTTTTCCCCCCACTTTATTTTAATAAGAAGGGAGCGCAGGCTTATTGGTCTTGTGATGTGAGCTGAAGAGGACGGAGGGGCTATGTGAAACGGAGGAGAGAGTTTCAGACAGACGAGAGTGAATAACGCTGCTATGGCCTTGCCAGATCTCTGTTCACCCTGCTTTTTCCCTCCTACGTCCCAGCCTTGCCGCTTCGCTTGTCTGTGACACACGATCAAGTACAGTTTATGGTTTTAGTGTAACTTTTGGAGGACCTGGATACAGACCTAACAAGTGAGAGTTAGTTAGGCTGTTGGTTTGATTGGGTGACTCGGTTTGCCCCATTATTTATTTATTTTTTAGCACCGTGGAGGCATGTGATGCTAGGAACACCTGAAGTGTTGAAAGTGGGATTCAAATGGCCGGAGTGTCGCTCGCTTGGCGGGCCCCTCTCTCTCGCCGTTACCGCGTTCTGTCCTCGTCCCTGATCTGGAGTCAGCCCCGTGTGCACCTAGCTCTATAAATAACATTCCTGTGCCGTTGCCACGGACAGCTCGGGCGCGCTTTGCAGCAGACAATGGAGTTTTCTCTTAGCTATAACTGATGTGTAACTAGAGCTGGCCGGTCACGAGGCCCTCCGCCATGCCCTAACCTAATTTAGATTTGCGGGAGTGAAAATAGAAGCCCCGGACTTCCTCATAGACTGGAGGGGCACCTTAACGGCCGGGACAGCAGATCAGGAGAACGCAGGGCTGCTGCTTGCCGTGCACCGACACGCTTTACGTTACTTTTACTTTAGTCATTTAGCAGACACACTTCTCCAAGCTCTGTGCTCGCACTACGAATCGTTCCCAGGCCGGGAGGAAGCTCTGCAGGGAGAAAGGCTGAAACATTTCCTTGTTTTGTTCTGAATAGTATTGGGAGTAGCATTTTCATGTCGAACCTTGTGATGCACTACTGTAATAATCCTGAGATTTTATTAGATGTAAAATGTTGTAACCCTTTGTATTTTACAGTGGTTAAGCACTCTGCGCGGTATCGCCGACATCCTCGAGCAATCCAGGCTGACTCGGTGGTTTCTGGGCTCAGTATTGTGAGGTTGAGTGCCACTAAATAATTCAGTATTGAGAGGAGTGTAGGGTAGCTAAAATTCTTGTATGAATTTAGTAAGACTTAAAAAGAGGTGGTAGGCCTCTGAGGAGACGGACATCTTCACTAATCCCCAATCTGGGGCTGCTAAGTCTTTGGATGAGAGAGAACTATTGGATTTTCTTAAGTGAGAGAGCGCTGTTTGTTGTGGCCCGAGTTTTTGGATTGTGCTGATAAATTAGACTCCAGACACCCCAGAATATTGCTGCGACTTGGTGCCCTTTGTGGCGGAGCCTCAGTCCTGGCCGGCTCCCCTGCTCCCTCCATCGTCTCCAGCTTCATACTGGGTCATGCCTGTGTGCCAATGCGAGGTCTGGAATCTCTCCACAAGTTCACCGTTGGTGGTTTTTGGCTGACTGTTGGCTTGTTGCGTTCTGGTCTGAAGGAGAAACGCGTAATGGCTGTGATGGTTTAACTCTAAATGTAACGAACGCCCTTCTTCTTTCACGCTATTCCTGAGGTGCCTAACTGTATAATCCGCTAAAGGGTACAAATGAGCGTTTGGCCTTTAAGTGTTTCTCTTTGGACTTCTGTTTAGAATGTCACTGTCAGATCGGATTGGAGGTGGAGGAGTTCTGAGTAGGGGTTCTGAGTAGGGGTTCTGAGTAGGGGTTCTGAGTAGGGGTTCTGAGTAGGGGTTCTGAGTAGGGGTTCTGGATTGCGACCATGAAATGTGTGCTTAAGCTTTCCGTCAGGGGATCTCTGTTCTGAAGATCAACTGGACAGAATGGAGAAAAATCCTTTGAATAGGCCCACTCTCTAAAGCTTCCTAGGTATGCCATCCTCATGGTACAGATATTTTAGACTGGGTTTTCCATAAAAATAAGAAAAAATCTTTCATGCATATTGACCTGTGATTGAGTTGTACTTTACAAGAATGCAATACTGATTTAATAATTACATTATACATAATAATATTTCAATGCATTTGTAGTGTGCATCAGCGAGATGGCTACATATAAACTAAAATGACAGTTTAGTGTTCCTGGATGTGTTGTACAAAAATCCATAAGTCAGTCAAGGAATTTCATTTGAATGTTTCACTCTCATGGGGATCGCGTTTGTAAAAATGGCAGCCGGTCGCTAAAAAATATATTGGCGAACAAAGGCTGGATTGTAGGCAGCGCAGCCGTCTGCTTTTTAGTGCCAGATGTGTATTTAAATACACCCAGAGACGAGGAGGAGCCACGCCTCCCTCTGGAGCTATCCCACGCCTTCCCCCGCGGCCTGCTGGCTCAGACATCGCCCAGTCCAAGGAGTCGCCTCGTGGAAGACCTTGTCACGGCGAGTCCAGTCACCCACTAGCCGTGTGGCCTTCTGCAGGGTCTGCTGACCCCCAGGCTTGTAGGTCTGCTGATGGGCGCCGTTTCACTGGGGGCTAGGGTATCACAGCGTGAACCCCAGGAGAGGTCGAGCGGTCAGAAGGCTTGCCTCACGCTTTGCCCTTGAAGCATCTGCAGAGTATGGCGCATGAAGAAGCTGGCGTTTGTCATGTTAGCCATGCGTTCAACGCCCTGCATTTTTCATGAGGGGGGTTTCTTTCCTATTCAATATACCTGGCTCCTCCTGTGTTGGAGGACAGCGGACATGGATACACGTAGATGGTGAGCTCAGCCATCCTAGAAATGGGTTATTATTAATTCATAAATGTACTATACAAACTCCCAAGGGGGTTGGCAGTTGTTGCCGCTCCCGAAACTGCACTGCTGTGCTATATTTCTTCAACATTCAAAAAACGTGAGCCGGTCTATTGGCCTTACGCAAGCAAGGGCCGTCAAGTGGGGGTTTAGGGAGTTTCTTCATTGTGTGAATGGAAACGATTCCCCTTGCGTTGATCTGTTCAAATCTAGAAACTGTGCCCGGCTCAGGACGACCCCCATCCCCCACGCCCGACCCTGGGGCAGCAGAAATCCATCCCTCTTGCCAGGCCACGGGACTGGGAACGCTTAGACCACCCCGTACAGCTGGATTGAATCTGCCGGGAGAATCACTCCGGCGATGACGTAACCGAGCCCCCGTTCCCGTGGTCACCTGTAAGGGATGACACTCCCATCTCTCGCTCGCTCTCTCTCTCTCTCTCTCTCTCTCTCTTTACAATGGGATACTCTACTCTACTGCACGACTGGCGCATGCAGAGTTTAGCAGCGTGATGATAGTCAAACAACGGGTCAGAACTGAATAGGGTTTTGTACTCGTATTTACTCATGAATTGCATGAAGCATTCGCTCGGATTGTAAAACGATCCTGTTTAAAAAGAGTGGTGAACGTAGTGAGTCACCCCTGTTTTTGTGTGATGTAGAAATGTCATTACACGCTTTGTGGGCAGGTAGAGGCTTTCACATTATTCCTCTGGTGTCATTTCGGTGCCAATGGGGTGATTCTTTGGAATTATTTTCTAACCGTTTACCAATTTAGCCGGTTAGGGCTTGTATTAATTTTTGACTTAATATGTTTAGGCCATGCACTCTGAGTCATTTGACCGCATTAAGAGAACAAAGCCGAGATGCTGGATTACTACGAATCTGTTTGTGCAACTGATGAAACCCAATGTTCTTTTCCACAACTACAGTTTTCTGGGATTAGAACAAGCTCCATCACTTTCCGGGGGCCGCCCTTGACCCGCTAACTAGGTTGTTAATTACTGTTGCCGCGGTAGCGGTTCCTTTAAGAGCTCAGCGCCGTCACGTCTGGGTTACTTGGCTGCCAGCCTCTGAAACCCATCACCAGGCCTTTTGCTACAGTCTTTAAAAAAATGAAGCAGCTTTGCAAAGGCTGCCCGGCGATGGCTGGGATAGCTGAGTGCCCCTCCCCCAGCACATCGCTGGCGTCAAGCCCAGGTGGGAAACGCGCCTGGATCAACATCTTCCCCCCGCGCTCCCACTTCCAAGGTCCGTGCTGACGGGGGGCTTCGCTGCCAGTCTTCAGCCAAGCCGCGCAGGAGACTCTCCGATGGGATTAATAATGGCAGAATGTCAGCATTAATCCACACTGGTTATCAATAGGCAAAACGCCACAAGCGGAAACTGCCCTAGATTGTGCCATCTTTCTCTTTCACTATCGCCTCGTTTGGCTTGCAAATGCCAGAGTGCTGAGGCCTCCTTTGTTCGGTATGGCCGTACTTGCTAAGCGTGAGCGAGGTCTGTTTTCATGAAACACAGGTGAGTTCCCCTATGAAAACATGCAGTTGGAAGAACATCAAAAGAATGGGCCATTGTATAAGGTCTGGGCCTTTATTTTTTCCCTCCCCTTTGTGGATTAAGCTGCCTTGGAGGCCGGTTGAGAACAATTACGTTTTTTGTACAAAGACTGGGCCTTGGATCGTACCTGTAGACTTTGGTCTGAGCTCGCCCGCTTGCAGGGTTCTCCGAACCCATCGCTGCTCCTCGACACGTCGCGTTCTCCCAGGGGGGGGCGGGGGCGGGAGTCACGACCATCCTGCCAGGATGTCGCATTGTGTGTGGCTGACCACGCCTCTGAATCCATTAAAATGCGCTTTCTCTGGTCTCCGCTACAGTGAAGAGGAATTGATACTGAGGCCATTGATTGGCTGTTAATCAGCTTTTCTGAATCTGAATTGAAGTCCCGGGTGAGGGTTCTTTGCATTTTGGATGGGTTGAAATGGTCAGCAAGGCTTTACTTAAAAAGCCTGTACGGGTTATTCATGTCTATCGACATTTGCCTAGGTTGCCTTGCATAAGGGCACCTGCAAAGCAAATAGACATGTGTTAGGCCTGTATGACAACGCAGTGTTTTCCTGTGAGGGCTTTGCGCTTGGAAATGGCCCTTTCGGTATTTGCAGGGTACAGTTTCGTCGTTTCAGGTCTCTTCCTCTGCTGCTTTCTGAAATATTCTGGTAACTGGTAATTTTCCACGCCTGGCATCCCTGCCGTGTCTTGGCCGCACTGTGTGCGCATTTGGTCGACAAAGAACTGCTGTCCCTGATTCTTTCTGCAATCTCATTCAGAATGCATGTGGCTGTAACCACAAAGAGGAAAACTAAGCAGTCTGATCTAATAACAAACAATCTGTTGCAGTGTTCTCCACACGGGCCCTTGGGCGTGTCTCTGTCTGAGCCCTGACCAGAGTGTCCCCGTGTTCCCTCTCTCTTCTCAGGAGTTTGCGGCTCTCACTAAAGAGGTGAACCTGTGCAGGGAACAGCTACTGGAGAGGGAGGAAGAGATCTCTGAGCTGAAGGCCGAGAGGAACAACACGCGAGTAAGTTGGTGTGGGTCTCAGAATAAACCCCCCTCCCCCATGCCCAATGAGTGGGCTCCGTCCCCACACGTGTACCACCCATCCTGGACAAATACGGTTTCATGAATGTTTTTAAAATGCTGTGTTTTCCTACAAAAAAAGATTTGAAGCCAGTAATGCGTTTGTAAATGAATTCTGAAAGTATTGGAATGTACTTTTATGCCATTTCTGGCTTGATAGATGCCCTTAAACCGACCTAAAAGTCTGACTTAATATATCACTTCAGCCAACTCATTTTATTTTATTAATTCAATTTTTCGACGCGTTGCTGTCCACTGTGCATCACATGGTAATCATATAAGGCTGTGACCTAACTGCCTTCGATGCTTTTTAAAGCCTCACTTGGCGATCCCTATCGGAATCCCAGACCGGGAAATTCAATGAAGTAATTAAATTCTGGGGTTGACTGTAAGTCTGAATGGTTCTGTCCAGTGCAGTCCTCCGATCTGGCCCTGCGGAGCTCCTCTGTCTGAGTCAGTCGTCTAATTGAGTTGGCCCTTCTAAAGAAACGCGGCCACGCTCTCCGTTCCCGACGTGAGCGGCCAATGCGCTCCTCTGTGCTTCAGATACTCCTCCCCTATTGGCTGTGGGGGATTAGGCCACTCTCCTGTCAAGACCGTGACAGAGGGCCAGAGGCTGGTATAGCGTAATCTCTGCTCCGCTGGTCTAAAGCGCTACTCTCTGGAGAGCCCCATATCTGCTGGGGGGGTGGGGCTGGGATTAGTGGGAAGAAGGGGATGAGAGCGGGTTACTGTCAGTCCAGCTCTGTGGGGATCCGCTGGGATTGAACCCTCTGCCAGCCGGTGGTGTTCACTCACACACAAACACGCACACACCGTCTTCCCACTTACTTTTGAATTGAGAACCCTGCATACTCAATTCCTGTGCATTGTCGGGTGTGTGTGTGTGTGTGTGTGTGTGTCAAAGCAAGGGCAGTGTTGTAGAAACACAGTGGTGTATTTATAAATAAAAAAAAATTAGCTTCCTGTGTTCCTCTTTTTCAATCTATTTGTGTCGATGAGAAATGTAAGCTTGTTGACTTCCTCAGCGGAAACGGCTTTTTTTCATACAATGAATTATAATGATGTTGACAACAACATGGAAAGGCGTAATAATACACCTAATAACTTTTGGCTTGTGGGCGTTATGAAATCTCGTGCTGTTTCTGGGGAAATGAATGCTGCTGCTGCCGCCGTGGCGGAGCGTGTGTTAATTCCCCCTCCCTCCCCCAGCTGCTCCTGGAACACCTGGAGTGCCTGGTCTCCCGGCACGAGCGCTCCCTGCGCATGACTGTAGTGAAGCGGCAGGCCCAGTCTCCCGCCGGGGTCTCCAGCGAAGTGGAAGTCCTGAAGGCGCTCAAGTCTTTGTTCGAACATCACAAAGCCCTCGATGAGAAGGTAACGGGGGCGTCCGCGCTGCGTGCTTCCGCCCGCTGCCTGTTTATTCTGAACCGCCTGACGTGCCTTTTCACCCTGCTCAGGTGAGGGAGAGACTCCGAGTTGCCCTGGAACGGTGCAGTGCGCTAGAGGAACAGCTAACGTCATCGCATAAGGAGGTACGCTATCCCACGATGCACAGCAGCAGAGCGGCAAGCCTGTCCAATTAGACGGCTACACTGCAGATTCACATGGTAGACTGGTTGTAGAAAAATTCGACCAGCGGTTTCCATCAATTCTCATCTCAACTGTTGTGTTCTCGCTGCCATTAAAGTGATCATTACTACTGCCGTCTGTACACAAAAGGTAAATATCATGTCTATCCAGTTTAGGGGGTTTTCTTAGGCTGCAAAAACATTCCTCCACTTTCTTTGTCTTTCGCCAACATATGCTTTTTGTTTGAAATTCTGCCACAGCTCCAATATCTTTGGTCAGCTGTGCATTCTCTGTCTCACTCTGAATTAGGGTTTATTTAGGGTACGTTTTTTGCCGTTCTGCAGCATTTGCCGCTAAGTAGCCTTAGAATGCCTTTTGTTTGTACCGTGCCTGTACTGTGCCTCTGCATTGCTCCCACGGGCCTTTTTTGTCACAACGGCACTTTCTGGATTTTTGCATTATAGATGGCTTTTCTGAGAGAGCAAAACAGCCAGAAGAAAGTGCTGATTGACGGGACGGTAGACGTCAACCACGATTCTGAAAACGCCCCTAGCACAAATGGCAAGGTAGGCCCAAACAAGCTGTATAGCTGTTAGGTTTGAAATTGTTTGTGTATAGCCTTTCGTTGTGCACTCGAGGAGGGCCTGATACTCCCAATTAACATTGTTTTCAAAAGGGGGGGAGAGTGGGTGCTCTAATGCAATAAACCTGGGGATGGCCTGATGATGTATCGGCGGGTACGGGACACGTGACTGTATGTACACTGTCATTCTGGGCTGGTTAAGAGGCAGTCTCCGTGCAGCTGGACCCAAGGAACCACTGAAGAACCTGGCCCACTGTCACACACTGTGCTCCGATATTGTGCCCCACTGCTTTTCCGTCTCAAGTTTCCCGGGACTCCTCTTCTGTAGTAGGGCAAAAGCAGAGCGAAGAAGAGTTCTTCCTTTTAAAGTGCTTTTAAATGGAACGTCTGTGGCCTAATTGACCGGCGTGACCATTCACGTTTTTCAAACTGCTCAGCGCTCTACAATATAGAGATAAGATGCATCATTGGGTCTCTCTGTGGCTATTGGTTGGGCTACTGGCCACCGATGGTGGCACTCCAAAAAGAGTTTAGAGAAGCAACCAATGCTTATCTACACTGAGTGAGCTGATATCCTTATTCAAAGTATGTTGTTTTTCCAAATACGAGAAAATACATGTGTGCATTAGCGCTGGCGATTTTTGTAAGGGGTTATAAACCATTAAGGTGGAATGCAGCCTTGAAGGAAGCAACCTCTTTCTGAAGGTTTTTCTGTAACCCTGTCAACACCAGACAGTCTTGCTTGCACCTTTCTATCACCAGCAGATTTGAATGATTTACACACTCACACTCACACTCACTGCCGCTGGGACACTTCCCCCTCCCTCACAGCGGTCGTCGGATGGGTCCCTGAGCCACGAGGAGGACCTGGCCAAGGTGATGGAACTACAGGAGGTCATCGACCTACAGACCAAGGAGCTGGGCCAAATGAAGGATCGGCTGGCCACCCTCTCCAGCAGGGTGGTCGAGCTGGAGGAAGACCTGGACACCGCCCGCAAGGACCTCATAAAGTCAGAGGACATGAACACCAGGCTCCAGAGGGACATTCGGGAGGTAGCCTGAGGCTTGATGGTCTAGTTTCTGAGCTCTGCTAAAAGCACCTGCTTTGGTTCAGCAGCCGGCGGGGAAAATACTTTTTCTATGGCAACCTGGTATATATAACAATGTTCATTTTCTACAATTTTCCTTCAGTCCATGGCACAAAAAGATGATATGGAAGAAAGAATCACCACCCTCGAAAAACGCTACCTCGCTGCGCAACGTGAAGCTACATCTGTACACGACCTTAACGACAAACTTGAAAATGAAATCGCCAATAAGGAGTCCATGTTCCGCCAGGTGAGTTGCACCCTGGCCCGTTCTTCTGTGGACGAGTCTGAACGCCACGTGAGAAAACGACCGTCACCACTCAGTCAGAATTTGCTTTAGTAGTTTTCCCCTAATTTTACCCTTTGATAAACACAGTGCCCCTTCACTTTAGCGTTAATATCAGTCGTTTTTGGAGCTGAGAGTTGGGTATGGTTTGCAGTTGGATCTGTGTGGGGAGTTAATACTGTCAGGCCAGTAGGGGACTGCATGGCAGTTTCCTTTCGACTACAGGAAAAGCCTGTGGTGTTCTGGCAGTGTCTCCTCATGTCCGGACCCACTTAATGGTTTTCACACAGCCTCAGAAATGGCGTTGAAAGCGACAGGCCTGAATGGGACGCCTCAAAGCCATGTTTGTTTTCCGGGATGCGCTCCGAGTTGCAGTAGTCCCAGCCACGGAACCGTATCCGACTTCCTTGGCCCGCTCGCAGTCAGTGGCACATTGTGAGAGGCGCTTTTTCAAGCAGAAATCCTTCAAGTGATGGCTTTGTGTTTTCCACTGTTCAAGATCAGCAGCGGAACAACCTCCTACTGGTTGGATAAAGTTTGAATTGGAAAAGTATGATTTGAGGCAAATGCCTTTACGTTGTGTGTCGGCCTCTACCGTGCGCATGTCTCTTTGTCAGTGCAGTGTTCGTTTGCATTGTGCACTTAAAAACTTGTGTTCTAGAACGCCAGTAATTGTGTACTGGTATTCAGCAACCTTGACCTACAATTCAGCAGCTACTCTGATTCAAGTTAGTTACATAGTTTAGTTTTTAAGGGTTTTGTAAGTGAACCGGACCGGACTGGACACGAGAAGGGTTGGTTTTCCCGTCGGCCCAGGTGAATGAGCGTGCAGACCCAGTTTCCCTTCCCTTTTGTTAGACTGAGGAGAAAAATCGACAGCTGCAGGAGAGACTGGAGCTGGCCGAGCAGAAGCTGCAGCAGACCATGAGGAAGGCGGAGACCCTGCCTGAGGTGGAGGCGGAGCTGGCCCAGAGGGTGGTGGCTCTTACCAAGGTGGGTCCCGCCTGTGCCTGGCCGGCACTGCCCTAAACTTACCGCTTGTTTTTGATGCATCTTCAGCAGACAAAAGGATGTGTTTTGACTGTCAGGGTTGAACCACGCAGTACTTTAGTTTGGCCTGTGGTTGTGAAATGAACTATTTTGTAATTCACGGTGGATTTTATATCGTCTGTACTCAAACAGTCTCAAGATAAAAACGATATGTTCTTAAGTTATCTGTGAATTTCACACGTACATAAATGCCTTAAGGTTTGCATCTGGGATAGTAGACCTTTTTGGCGAACGTGAGAGAATTTATCAATCTTTGGCAGCTCCTTGTCTGCTGATGTTGACTGAATACAGAATCCTCTGTAAATGCTTAAGTCTCTAATGCGTATGCCTTTTCTATTAAACATTTGCCTTCCTGTCTGGTAAATGACTGCTGACGCAGTAGATTTTGGCATGGAGTTTTTATTTATTTAATTTTTTTGGATTTGTGTACAGACGTAACTTTTGGCAGCATTCTGACGTCCTCAAAGAGAATGTGCCTTCCAGTCAGTCTCTTTTAAAAAACGCCTCTGAGAGATTGCAGTAGTGTTCTTCAGATTAGCATTCTCCACCCTTCATCTTTATCTCGAAACCACCGACCTCTCACCCCCACCCCTACACACACACACACTCATTTTGACTGAAGACCATTTTGACTTTTATCCATCGACTTTAAACCCCCCCCCCCCCCCCCCTTCTCGTGGAATTCCTTCCCTCCCTCTCCGTGTCCGGTAGTAGCTGTACTAAAGTGCTCTCTCTGCACCCTCTCTCCTTCACGTGCCTCCCTCCCTCCCTCTCGCTCTCCGTGTCCGGTAGTAGCTGTACTAAAGTGCTCTCTCTGCACCCTCCCTCCCTCTCCGTGTCCAGTAGTAGCTGTACTAAAGTGCTCTCTCTGCACCCTCCCTCCCTCCCTCTCCGTGTCCGGTAGTAGCTGTACTAAAGTGCTCTCTCTGCACCCCACCAGCCCACCAACCCCCCACCCCACGCGGCCGCAGGGGGGGC